>JANIJG010001182.1:0-13238 GCA_024611175.1 Megaceryle torquata | reverse complement strand
AGGGGACGGGGGCGGGGGGGGTTGGGGAGGGGGGGGAGGCTGAGCTGTGCGGCCGCGACTCCCCCCGCCTGGCGCGACGTGGGGACGGCGCCGGAGCGCGTCGCTTTGGGGTTAAGCGGCAGGGCGGGCAGCGTGACCCCGGGGATGCCCAGCGCAGCACCTTTCCCGGCCGGTGACGAGGCGCCGGGCTCGGGCACAAAAGGGTCGGAGCCGCTGCCCAAGCCCGCGGGGTCGGAGCTGCCTGGGGGAGCGGCTGAAATCGAGTGCGCGTCCTCCCCCACCCCGCCAGCACCCGGCTGCACATCCCTCTGCGAGCTCTGCCAGCAGTTCCCACAGCGCTCAGCTCCGGCTTTTCACTTTCCTCTGAAGTCTGGCAAACTTCTTTTCAAGGCAGAGTGAAAATTCTGCATGTTCAGCACCTTGGTTCAGGCTGCTTCAGGTTACACAGTCCCCAGACTCTCCGGGAAGAGAAAGAACGGAGCAGATGCCTTTGGTTTGTTGTCATCGGTATTGAGCCACCCGCAGGAAAGGGGCTGCCTGCCCGTGGTAGGAATTATTTGCCGGTAGTGCCTTGTACGTGTGTGGTAGGATGGGCAGCAAGCGGGTGGGCAGCGTGGGTGGAAGAGGATTAGCGAGCGCAGGGGCTTGCGTGGGCATCGAGTACCTCTGTGTGCAAATATTAACTGTGGCTGGGTGCGGGTATCGCTGCGCGTGAGTGTGTGGCCAAGGTATCGCTGGAAGTGTTTTGGCCTTTCCCTTGGGTGCACGTACGTGTGGCCAGGCAGGTCTGTCAACCCTTTCCTTGGTCCGGGCGTGAGCTGTGCAGGATCCGTGCCTATTTTTGCTCCCAGGTAAATGCGTGGGTGGGAGGTCGCTGCTGACCAGAGGATGCACAGCTCTCAGGGGTTACCCACCCAGGTTCTGGAAAGGAAGGGATTAATCTCCGCCTTGAAAAGCAGTGCTGGAGTGTTGCCCAGCTCTGGGCTGTCACTTTTCACCCTGCTGACACTCTGCATTCGGTGACAGATCTGCACAGCCTGGCAGCTCTTGGCTCTGGTGAGGAACAAGCCAGGAGTGAGGTCCCAGGTTTGGTGCCCATCACCCCCCTCTTTGCTCTGCCCACTGAGGAGTTTGCACTTGCCATCTCCGAAGGAGCTGGAGGCTGGCTTGGGCTCTGCAGTGAGCACCTCACTTTTTCTCCTCGTTCAGGAGCATTTGGCCAGGGGTTCAGGTTCTCAGTGGTGTGGCAGGAGGGTCTCAGACACAGAAGCTGGCCCAGGATTGCAGGGGAGCCCTGACAGCTCCCATCCAGACACACCCCCCCCAGCCCTGATTCCACAACAAGGCTGTGCCTGCATAACCTCAATTGCGGCTGCAGTGGCACTACCGCTGCACCCCTGCTGCGAGCCCTTTCTCCTCGGGGAGTTTGCATTTGGTTTCCCACTGTTCTCTTCTGCTAACACCCCCCTGGCCCCGGGGTCAGCCCCTTCCAGCAGTGCCAAGCCCTGGGCACCTCCTCAGCCAAGGCTGGCCCAGCAGAGCAGTGCTGAGGGTTTCTCTCTCTGCTGTGTTCACAAGTGAGCTGAGACCTGTGAACTCCTCACACACGTGACACTGTGTGTTCACCACAGAGGGACCAGCACCTGACCCATTTTCCTGAGCAGGCTCTCGTTTCCACAGTCGTTACCATGGCTGTCCAAATTCCTCCCGAGAGCTTGTTTTCCTTGCTGAAGGCTGCAGCAAGTGGAATATGAGCAAGAAAAAAAGTCCTTCACGAGTCTCCACTATCTGTCCTCCTGATACCATCACTCCAGACGCTGATTAACCTCCCTTTGAAATCACTGCCAGGGCTGAGCCTACCCGGCTGCTCCTCTCCTGGCCCCAGCCAGCGGTCATGGCCACGCACCATCACGCTCTGTCTCCATGTCACGCTGCGCTGACCTGCCCAGCTCACACCTACACCCGTGGCCAGGCTGTTCTGAGGGTCTGCAGGGCCCTCCGTTAGCCGTCCTGCAGCATCACCCGTGCAATTCATCACCAGGGCTGTTAACGAGCGGGACAAAGAATTGCAAGTGCAAAATCATCGGTGCGATCAGCAGCGGGGGCAATTAATGGCAGCTGCAAAAGTGCTCTCAGGATCACAATTGCACACTGCGGGGGATGCTCTCAGCTCCCTGCCGGGCCTCCAGCCGCAGCCCCGCGGCACATACACGCTCGAGGGGCTGCCCCGGCAGCTCCCTCGCCCTCGGAGCCCCCAGCTGTGCTCGTGTCCCTCCTGCTCCCCAGGTGACCCCCTCTTCTTGTCACCGCAGGCTGCTAAATTGGTCTTGAGTCGTTCTTTTCCACCCACCCCTTAGTCACTCTTCCCTGGCAGGCAGCGCTGCGGGGTGGTGGGAGGCGAACAAATGTGAAACTCAGGCAGGAAAATGAGATTTCAAGAAAAGCCAGCTCCCTGTTGAGCCACCGAAGCAGGCGGAAGGACTTCCAGGGCAGGTTTCCCATGCTGAGGGGGTGCAGAGCAGTCCCCAGCCCAGGCTGGGCCAGAGGAGCTGTGGCTCCAGAGGCAGAGGGAAGCCCAACACTTGCAGATGCTCTGCTGCAGAGCAGGGCCAGGGATGCTGTCCCAGTGAGCTGCTGCTGCTCATCATGCTGCTCCCATCCCAAGCCTCCTGCAGCTCTTGCTCTGATGGTCTCCTTAGCCCTAAATCACGATTTCACTATTTTTCCCCTCTTTGAAAGCCTCTGTTTTGCTGCAGGCAGGTACAGTCATGCTCAGCACACGCTCAGGTGAGGCATCTGCGGCATGCAGAGCGGTGGGCAGCCGCAGAGCAGCCGCTCTCAGTGCAACAGGGAGCAAAACCCCCACAAGGGCTGGATCGTGGATCTGCTTTTCCCGACTCCATTCAGAAACATGTCTCTATCTCCAACAGAGAGAGCTGAGCTCCAGGCTTGCTTCCCAGGACACTCAGTCGCCCACAGACATCCCAGCAGGTCTCAGAGCCCATGGTGCAAGGTGCTGCCTGGACAAGTGTGAAAAGCTAATATCACTGCAGCCATTTCAGGAAACTGGTGCTATGATCGCTCCTCAGAGCAGCACAGACTGGCAGAGGCACGACTGTGGCCCTCCACAGCTCGAGAATGGAGCCACGCAGCCTGCCCATGCCCTGCACCCCAAGCCATGGGACCTTTCCTCCTCCAGTGCTCAGGAAAAGCTTAGAACTGATGGGAAACTTGGAGGCTGCTTTTTTAATTATTATTATTTTCTAGTTCCCCTGACTCACATGTGTGTTTATAAATATTTCTTTCTTTTGGAAGGTCTTAAAAATCCCTCCCTCTGCCTAATTTATTTAATGTTATATATTTACCAGCTGGCCCTGGCTTTGCTATCGTGGTTTTTTTTCCAGGAGCCTCGTTGGTCTAAGGCTGCCCAGAAAGCTCTTGTGTGGAAAGGGGCAGGATGCTGGGAGGAGGCCCAGAGCACCCGGGTCGAGGAGAGCAGCGGTGAAGGCGTGCAGCCGGGAGTGGGCAGGACCAAAGTGGACGGTTGCCATTAGGGATTAGTTAAAAATAGAAGGGAATGCACAAAGATTTGGCACGTGGGTCTCAAAGTCTTTCCTAACACGGATCGTTTGCTACCATTGGGGTTTCGTGCTTGCTCACTTAATTAAGAAAAGTGCACACACCCCCTCCCTTGAGTGGAAAGGCTCAACAAATTGTTTCTGGGAAGCCCGGACCGTGCACACACGTGGCTGTTACCTGGTTTTGGAGAGCAAAAGCTGGGGGAAGCGGGACACCCTGTCATGCAAGCAGCACTGGGATTACTCCAGAGCTGCAGGAGCCAATGCAGACCTTGTGCTCCTCTGCAACCAGGTCCTCTCAACAGCAGCGCTCTGGCTCACGCCTTCCTCTTCCTCACGCGCAGATGCTTTCCTTAGGCGCTAACGGGAGATTGCATTTATCTCCTGAGCAGCATAAGGCCTGTGTGCAAGCAAGCTCCTTCCAGTAGAGGGTAGCAATGCACATGCATGTTCTCCTCCTTAGAATAAAAAGGTTTAAAATCATTTATGAAAGATCTTCATCCCCTGAGTCTCTAACTTTTGGAGAACTGAGCCTTTCTGCCCCAGTGCTCAGGTCCAAGAGGCAGAGGAGCTACAGCTGGGTGCTTGGCTCCCTCTTGCTGTAAGGGAAAAAGCCTCCAAAAGGTCCACTTCAACGTGCCACCATGCAGCAGCACGGGGCTATCATCTGCCACCTCAACGTGCCACCGTGCAGCAGCACAGGGCTATCATCTGCCACCTCAACGTGCCACCGTGCAGCAGCACAGGGCTATCATCTGCCACCTCAACGTGCCACCGTGCAGCAGCACGGGGCTATCATCTGCCACCTCAACGTGCCACCGTGCAGCAGCACAGGGCTATCTGCCATTGACTTTTTCCCAGAGGAGTTTATTGAGATTTCCTAGATGCAGAAGGGATGAATTTGGCCACTTGCCATATTGCCTAAGCAGAGATAATGACATCAGAGGTTCTAGCTCAGAAAGTAAGTTGGGAGGAACATTTAGATACTGAATTGCCCTTATAGCACGACACCAGCCAGACCTGCCCCAGCAGGCATGTGCCTCTGAAAGGCAAGTGCCTGTGTTCATTTTTTTTCAACAATTAAATGACATCACAGATGATCTCCTTTAAAGGTTAATTGAATATTCCTTGAGACTCTCTACGCATTTCTCTTTTGAGAGACTTGCTCTATTTTGCAGCCAGGCATTAAAGGGGTGGTTTTCACAGCGGGCCAAGTATGAAAAGAAGAGGAGGAAATTAGGAAGCAAGAACTGAATTTGCCTTTTCTCGGTTTTTGGTTGGTTGGTTGGGGTGTTTTTTTTTGTTTTGTTTTTTGGTTTTTTATTCTGTGGCTGCGGCATTGAAGGCTGATTGAGCAGAGCAGGGACAGGGGCATGTAACATTCTGGAAAGCAAGAGAGGGAGCTGAAGAATGAGAAGACAGCAGCAGTGCAACAGATGCTTTTCACAGCAAGGACTGAGACTGGCTCGTCATCAATGTGCAGAAGTTGTCTTTTCTCAGCTCCCACTTGGCTGAGCATGATGCAGGCTACAAAAATACCCAGCACTGAGACAAAACACAGCATAACTGACATCACAAACAAGGCAGGACAGCACAGAAACAGTGCACAGCTTAGTTTTAGAGCTCAGGTGTTAGCAAGTCAAGCAGAGAATTGACAGGGAGAAATTTAGTTTGCTGGAAGACCTTTAGGTCTCGTTCAGAGAAATTCTGCCTCTGATTCTCACAGCCTCTCTGCTAAGGACAGACACTGAGGGTTTTCAGCCGCTGCCAGGGTCAGTTATTTCCCCTCCTGTTTCTTAGGGAAGCAGCTGAAGGTACCCACTGCAGCAGGCACTTTCCAGCCTGTGACTTCAGGAGCATGTCCCAAGAGAACCAGCCCCGTCTCAGCCCCCGGCTGCTCACGTCCCCAGTTGCCTGGCCATCACCAGTGAGGAAAGAGCATGGGAGAGCAGCCGGCGGGTCCATCGTGCACCCTGACAGAGCTCGTGTTGCACATGAGCGCAGCAAGGCTCAAGGAGAAGCAGCACAGATTTGCTTTGTGATCCCCAGATACACCAAAGAGGTGCCAAAAAGGCTAGAGGAGGTGAAGGACCAGAGAGGAGACCCAGCTGGGCCTCCTAAGGACTTACATGGCAGCCAGGGAAGGTGGGCTGGAGGCAATGCAGGCCCTGCTCCTGGCTGCTTCTCAACCACTTGCGAGGGGAGGAGAGACAATAAAAGGCAAGAAGATTGCAAACAGAGCCCCGTCTCCATGGCAGCCTGCAGCTCCACTTCTAAATTTTCCCTGTTCGTGAAGAGGATGCTTCTCCCCTGGATGCTTCTGGGGGAGTTTTGCTGCAGAAAGAGCCTTAGTCCAGTTATTTCCTGGTGGCCTGAGGGACTGGCTTGTGGAAGAAACCCTTGGTGCTACCATCTCATCATAACCTGCAGCAAACGGGTTCACTGTCCCTCGTTACTGTTTCATTCATCATCAGGGGGACAGAGGAAGACACGTGCAAAGCTGTGGAAGTGGAAAGCTGGGAGAAAAAGTATTTAGGGCTTCTCTCAAGTTACATGAAGTTCTTGCTATTTTTAGCTGGACAGGCAAGCTCCTTTCCATCCACTAGACCCCAGAGAGCACGTAGGAGATGTAGGACACCCCACCTCACCGGTCTGGCTGCTGCCAGGGGCTCTGCTGATGAGCACCATGCTCAGACCTCGCTGCACAGGCAGGAATCAAAGGGCAGCATCTCTGCAACTTCCTGACCGCACGTGGAGGCACCTGCAAGATATACGAAGCCGCTGAGCTGCCTAGTGCACGCCAGTCCCTGGCAGCCAGGTTTTTTTGGGTGTCTCCACCCCCCCATGCTCACATCCTGGCAGATTGTATTTTACAGGGTCGGAAATAGATGCGTGAGAAGGGGCCTCGCAGATCCCAAGTGAAAGCCGTGCTCAGCTGTCACCCACCCCAGCACCAGCTGCCAGTCCCAGACGGTTCCCAAAATAACTAACCTGTGGCGGGGACCTGAGGGCCCCTTCACCCTCCTCCGAGGGAAGGAGCCGTCCTTTTGTACCCACCAGCCTCGGGAAGATGGGCCACCTTCTGCAAGGTCCTCCCTGGGAACAGAACCCCCCCTCTCCCCAACAGCATCCCCAGGCTGCAAAAATCCCTCCCCAGAACTTCCCCCCCGTTAAGAGAGGGGTCCCGTGAGCAGGAGACTGAGCGTGTGCTGGTGGCCCAGCTGCTGGTGGCCAGGTGGGGTCTTGGCACTGACCTGGCTGCTTCCCACAGACTGATGGTGCTTGTCACAGGAGGGACAGCCTGGAGGTGCTGCCGTTCACGTGTGTTGGTTGTTGGCCACTGCAAGTCCCCAGACCTGTGAAAGACAACAACAGGGACCAGAACGTTTCTGAGTTTCTAATTAGCAGGGCTTTAATTGCAGTATTAGTTGCTCATTAATGGGAAAAGCCAGATGCTGTTAGGAATTAAATAAGCTGAAAAGAGCTTTCTCTCCTCCCCAGGAATATTTAACTGTGTCTCATACCAGCATTTCCTTTGTACCAGGAGCATGACTGAGGGGACTCGTGTGGGTGCTGTGCTGGTGAATCACGGATGGGCTCCGAAATCCGTGTGATGTGAGGCTGCTGGCAGGAGCTCTGAGGAGGTCTGGGGCTTCTGGGTGGTACAGGTGGGGTGTCTTCATGTGTGGACAAGTGAATGTTGGGAGCTAGAGGGTCCTGGAGTTGCCTTTAACCTAAGAGAGAGTGAGAAAGCATTTGGGCTCCAGTCTGAGCAGGGTTACAGGTGGGACTAAGGGCTACCTGCAGAAATATGCGGCATCGGGAGCATAAAGAAGAGCTATAGACCAAGCCAAGATGGTAATAACAGGGAAGAGTGTGCTCCCAGAGCAGTGCAAGGATATTCCCACAATGCCCTGCTGCTGCGCTTGCATCCGGCGAGGGTAGGGCATCGTGTGGGGCCAGCATACCTTGGGAACAACCCTTCCCAAAGTCAGACAGCGGCACAGGGACAGGAGGAGGAGGCCAGGGCCATCTCGAGCCCAGCTCCTGATAAGACCGTTTGGATTGTCTTGCATATGAAGCTATTTCACATAAACTGCAGCTGTGCGGGGGAGAGCCAGGGCGTTCCGGCACCAGAAATCCCTCGTCACTCTGTGAACAGCCCCGTCTCAGCACGAACGCTGCTCATGGGCTGCCCAGGGAGCACCAGCTTCCCAGCCCAGCCTTCTGATGACACCATCCCACTGCTGACCGCTGGCCAGGCTGGCAGATGGGAGCAGGTTAAGCAGGTGATGCTTTGTCCCCCGTCACCGCGTCACTCGGGGACCTGCCAAGCCCAGTTACGCCAGCCCAGCCCTCTCCCAACAGCTCTTTTTGCTCATCTCCTTCTTTTCCTGTAATCTGCAACTCCCCACAGGCTTCCAGGGCAAACACCAGCTTTTCCTGGGAATAAATCATCACCAGCAGCAAGTTTGTCTCGCTTCTAAGTCCCTCTCACGCTAGGGAGACAGAAAGAAAGAACACTACATCACTTTTTCTAGCCCACATAGTTGCTGGTGCTATTAGTTTGTGCTCAGGCTAACTGTCCAGTAAGCATTTGCTGGAGACAAAACATGATGCTCTGCAGAAATACAGACAGTGAGAGTCATGGGACTTTGCTGACTTACACCAATTTTCTGTGGGCTGAGCAATTGTCCCTGGGCAGGGACAGGAGCCTCTCCCAGCTCAGCCAGGGCTCCCACCCAGGGAGACGTTGTCATTTCCCCATGGAGGGTGCAGACAGCTTGGAAGGAGGCACAGCACAGTGGGTGTCGAGCTGATATCCCCAAAAGCTCGCTCTGTCAATATGATTCATTGCTAATTGGAGAAATTCCTCTTATTCTACTACTGGTTTTCCCCAAACATGCTCCATCCAGTCACCTCAGTGCCGCCTAAATCACCACACGGGCAACTTCCCCCTGCTCTCCCATTACAGCCACTTGTTGATTCATCCCTGGTCAGGATTGGTGCCTCGATTGCTCGATGGATGGAAAAGAGGTGAACACAGCATCAGCTTTGGAAAGAGCTTCCAGGTGCTGAATTCAGGGTTGAGTTTGGGCTTTTCCAGCAGGAGGAAGGCTGGTGTAAGCGACCTTGACCTGAGCCGCCCTTCTGCAGGAACTGGGTGCAAAGCAACGGCTCTTGGTGCTGCTGATGGGCTTCCAAACGAACCCAAACTGGCTTTTGCTGCTTCCCCCCCCACTGAGCAATTGAATCACCTCCAGGGCCTGCAGCGGGATGACTGGTCACGGCGTAAGAGCCCAGCTGCCGGGGGACACGGGCAGAGACAGGGCAGCGTTTCAGTGCCGCGCTGGCACGAAGCCCACCCAAACCCCTGCCAACACTGCTGGCTCCTCTAACAGGCACCAGCCCGTGGGCGTGAATTCTCTTAGTGTTCATTGAAATAACATTAAGTGTGATGGACTCCTGGGCTATTAGAGTGGATGTAACATGTAATTGAGGCTGGTTATTCTTCATCTGGAGTGTCCCCCTTCACTAATGGCAAATCAGGGCCGAACACATGGTGCACGCTTTGTGAAGCCGGGACTCAATTCACTCCCTGCCTCCGATCAAAATGATCCCAATGAATGTCAATGAACGAGCTGGGGACAATGAATTAGAGTGAATGAAAGCCTTGTAATGGGGCCCTTCGCCGGCACCGAGCCACAATTGAGCACCACAAGGACGGCGTCTGCCTGGGCGGTGTTTGAATTCATCCCCATTAGCGCGATTAGGGGGAAGATTACAGGGTGGGGGCAAGGTCGGCCCCGCTGATGGGGCTCTCCAAGCCCTATTGCTGCCATTTCTTTGGAGACCAAAGTGAGCAGGGTTTGGAGAGCCTGGCTCCAACTGGCCACAGGGAGAGCGGGCTGAGCTCATAAATCCGAGCAGATGCTCAGGCAGCCTGAGCTGGGTCTGTCTCATCAGCCTGGTGTTCGTTAGCGTGCGTGGTTGGCAAGTCCAGAAATCAGAAGCTGGTTTTGATTGCAGATCCCAAACCTGTCTCAGTGGGATGGCTGTGCTCCAAGTTTTGGGTTAAGCCATTTTCTTCATTAAAACATAAATCAGATGCTCCAGGTAGCACGTGCATGGCTTTTCACCATAGGAATGCCCATATTTTCCCCTAGGGCCACATTCCTGGTGTCTCAAAGACCCAAATCACCGAGTAAAACAAGAGCACATCACCTGGCAGTGATCGAGGGAAAGAGGAAGGAGGGTGCTCCTGGATCCAGGCTCTTGGCAGCTGCTGCTGCTTCTGTATTATCTCTGCATCTCCCAACAAACACCCAAATGCGTGGGTGCATCTGCACAAAAATGATGAATAATAATTCAAGAGGGGAAAAGAGTAGGCGAGAGAGCACAGGGGAGAAGGAAGCTTTCACATACCGAGGGGAGAAGAACAGGATCAGCAGGGAGGGAGAGACACTGTGAAGCCTGGAAGGAAGCGAAGGCTCTTACGAAGGTGACCTGTCTGGGGAAGGCAGAGAAAGCACCCGCCTGCGAAAACTCTGCAAGGAAAAGGGAAAGGCTTCAAAGAAACTGTGCTGCGAGGAGATAAGATTAAATTCTTGTAGCCCATTCAGAAAGGAGGCGATGGGGAGAGCCGCTCTCCCACGTGCGATTGCAGGGTAGGCATGACTGCAGTCAATGTGAGATGCCATTCATTTCTCCCCCTCCCCCCTCTCTCTGCAAAAATAAGAGTGGGTGCATCCACGTGTTCAGCCCCTGAGTCCGTGGGTTTAACCACACTGCCTGGGTGTTTACTGGGGGTCCAACCCATGGGCGATCACCTCTAGACCCCCTGTACCTCCCAGCTCACCACTCCACCTCAGCGGGTTTTATTAGCAGCTCCTCAAAGGGTCGTGGAGCGCAGGCACTGCCCCTTGGCACCGCGTCACCCCGGGGGTCCGACCGATGCAGGGCTCGTGCCATCGCCCCGGCCCCCTCCCCGCCACGGCGCCAACAAAAGAGCTCGGAAGGGTTCATTTGCTGGAGGCAGCCAAGCGCAAGGGAAAGGCTTGTGTCTTTTCTGGCTTTCTGTCCTTGTTAATTGGCGAGTGACAGAGCAAAGCAGGGTTTGAAGTAACCACATTCAGCACCAAGAGCCAGGCAGGGCCGAGAGCTGAGCCCGGGAGGGGCTGCAGCAGTTGGCTTCAGCAGCAGAGAGGCGCTGGCACGGCAGCATCGCCGGCCGGCGTCCACATGTGGACCCCCGGGGGACGATGGCCACCCCACGGTCACCCAGCCCCGAAACACCGACATGCTTATCCAGGCTGCCTGCTCTGCTCACATGCTGTGAGCTCCCCGCCTGTGCCTACAGCCATGGTGCCAGGCACCCCCATTTGCCCAACCATACACCCCATCTCCAGCAGCCCCTCCCAGACCTGCACGTCCTGGGGCACCCACCATTGCTGGGGCATTTTCAGATGCTGCACTCGCAGTATCACTCACATTTTAGTTGGGATTTTGTTTTGGTGGTTTTTTCCCCAGCCCCACTGTACACTTTGCAATGTGTTTAACCAAACTGCAGCTGTTTGCTGTGCAAACCCCCCCTTAAAATAGACATATATCTATATTGATCCGTATGTACATAACAACTAGGTTTTGGCTGTCTCAGCAAACAGCTCTGGCTCCAGGAGAGTCACACAGACACCAGATTTGATGCAGGGGAAGACACAACATGTGCCACAGAGGCTGGACGAGGAAAAGGCACAAGCGTGGCCCCAGCTTTTGCAGGTGGCCCGAAGCTGGAGCACAAGCCTGTGCCCCCTGCTCGCCTGTGCGCTCCCAGCTGTGCTGTCCCCAGAGCCCTCCTCTTGCCTCTGCCCGTGAATGCCAACTCCTCCACGGCTTTCCAAGTGTTCATTTAGAAATTGAAAGAGGGAAGAAGGAGAAAAAGACTTGCCCAACCCTCTCAGGCATGCGTAGGAGAGCTGGGATTGATTGAAACGCCTCCTGCCAAGAGGCTGGAAAGTCCCAGCTCTCCCTCCCCACATTTCTCCTGCTTTGTGTGGACACTCAAAAAAACCCAAGGGCTCATCTATCCAAGGGAGCTCTGGCCACAGCAACAGCCAGCCTGGCATCCCCAGAGCAGAGGGTCCAGGCACTGCATTTGAAGGCATCAAACCTCCCAGTAGCTCTGCCATAGGAGCCTGCAAATACCTGGCTGCTTCCCCCCTCCCCTGCCTCACTTGCACATGCTGAATGCTGTCTCGGAGGTGCTGTCACGATAGCTGGCAGCTTTGCCGCTGTGACACTGCCTTTTCTCCTCTGCAGGCACACACACGAGCAGGGTGTTGGGAACACACGCTGGCAGAGCAGCCTCCCGTGCCAATTATCCCCTTCCCTGCGGCGATTCCTCCCCCTCCCTGCACATCACGCCTCTTACCCTGTAAAAATGAATGAAGCCAAAGCCATCGATCACTTCCAGCATATCAGCATCCCGGCAGCAGTTCAGACCTTGGCTTTCTCTTGAGCTCCCAAAAATGGATTTAGGGATTAGAGTGGATATTCTGTTTTTTTCAGGGACTTTTCTTTGACACTTAATCAATCTGGGTCCTCAGAGCACAGAGAAAAAGAAAACAAATAAAGCTGAGGGATGAGTGCAGGTTGGTGTTACCCCATTCAGGATGCAGAGGAGCCTGTGCCAGAGCAGCTGTTAGGCAGGAAACACAGGAGCAATTCTAGACCTTGAGACTGAGGCAGTGAGGATGCACTAGCACCCTGTGCCTACATCCCCCCGTCCCAACCCTCTCCAGGGGACATCATACCCCCAAGGGTGCCTGCTCGGGCAGCGGGAGCCTGGCAGGGAGAAGAGCTGGACCGTGTGGTGCCGACATCACCGAGCACAGGAGCTTCGAGATGCTCTCCATGGTGTGGAGAGTGGAAACATTTCCTCTCTCACCACCCTGTGCAAGCCGGATTTAGCTCATTTTGATTATGCACTAAAGAGCAGCTCTTCCCCCTTCTCCCCACCTCACCCCTTTTAAGTATCTAGATGGAGGGTCCATCTCCATTATAACCCTGCTGCTGGGAGCCAGACATTGCAAAGGCCACCAGGAGCCAGGAGTTTATTTTACCTTTTCTCCACCCCCCCATAATGAAGGGAATTAGTGCCCAGCCCCACATACCTCTGAACCCCAATCACAATAGTCAGCACACACATAGGGCCTCTCATCTTCTTAAGTGCTGCACAGGCATTAAGCGTAATGAAGGCTCACAGCATCTCTTTGCAGGTAGGTTAAGAGGAGCACTGAAAATTGGAGAGACATCAGGGAGCAAAGAGCTGATGCAGGAGAGGTTGTGACCGCAGCTCGCGGTGCCGAGCGCGGCTGTCGGGAGATGGGATCCATCTGGCACAGAACGAGCAGGAAGCACAGGCACTTGTTGAAATTAGTGCCTATTAGGCACTTAGACATCACTACAAATCCCTTTTCCTCCTCTCCTTATTTTCAGAGACTCCTGTGTCTCATAACCCTCCCAGCCTTGTCTGGGTGCACTTATTTGTGAAGAGCAGTTGAGGGACCTGGGGTTGCTCAGCCTGGAGAGAAGGAGGCTGAGGGGAGACCTTCTGGCTCTGCCAGCTCCTGACAGGAGGCTGGAGCCAGGGGGGGTCGGGCT
>JANIJG010001181.1:1643-12925 GCA_024611175.1 Megaceryle torquata | reverse complement strand
CTTCCCCTCCACACCCCCCCACCCCCCCATTTTTTTTTCATTCCTTTCTGCTGTCTGTTAGTCATGAACAGCATTTCAAATAAAAAATAAGGGCAATTTATTGCAGGATTCTCTCTCTAGGACTGTGTTTCCCCCTCGTGAAAACAGGTCACTACAAAAAAAAGCAGCTGCCAATTCAGAAAATGGCTTTCACTGTCTATCCAGCTGATTGCCAGATCTTGCTCTCCCCTCTCAGCCAGGGCTGCCCTCCTGCTTGTTTGCCAGGTCTCACGTATAGTAAGAGGTATTGGCTTTCTGTGCGTGGTATTTATTGCATCTCCGCTTCTCACCCGCCCTTCCCCCTCTGCACTCTCTACCCTCCCTCCTTGTTAGACATGATTACATGTTGTTTGGCCTCATTCCATTTAGGTTACTTTGCTGTATCATCCTGAATTTGTGTGCAGCATAACAGCTCCAAAGATCTCCTAGTTTGAACCAAATGATAGAGTAGGCAGAGTTCATTAAAATAAATAACAGCATAGCGTGAAACACAGCCCTGAAGTAATCAAAACTGAAATTTGAAGAAGTGACTCTGAGTGTACAGAAGTCTGTTACATGCTGTCTGATACAGGCAGAAATGGGGTCTTGAAAACAGCCAGTTTTATATGCTCTATTTAAACCTGTCAGCTCTTCAGACAAAGGCCTGGGTAGCATGGGGAGGGAAAGCAGTTGGGAGGGGGATATGTGTGACCGTACGATAGAACCTCGTGCCTGATTTTTCTCTTGATCCCCAAAGACCGAACATTCTTCGTGTTGGTGTTATTGGGATTTTACTGGGGCCAAGGGCAGAGGAAAAAAACTTGATTTAAGCCTAGGAATGGAAATGTTTCATGTAAAGCAAACTTTCTATGCAGTTAAATGCAGTTGACTCTGCCTCCCTCCGCTTACTCCCTTGTGTGTCTCACTGTCCCATTTCTTTAGTGTGCTTGTTTTCAATGTTTGTAACATTCTATTTAAAAATATCTCGGTGGGGTTTTTTTTATTTGTTTTGGGTTTTTTTCCCCTGCTGTCCTAAAGAGTCTTTGTTCCTTAATTCAGCTTTAGTTCCTCAGGGGACTCAGATAATTACTACCAAAATTTTGCTCTTAAAATAAAGGCTCAAGGTTTACTGAGTGGTTTAGAAGAATGTGAGGTTTTGTACCTGTTACAAACTAGACCGGGTGAAGTAGAAGAGGCTACCAAAAGATCTCATTCTTACCTTCTGCCATCAGCATTTGCTTCTGTCAGAAACAGGATTCAAGGCAAGATGGTCCAGTTCTGCAGCTCGTTATGTTCATCACCGCCTTTGTTTCAGCAGCTCCTCCCTTGCAGCATCTATGAATCTATAAATATGGTGTATAAACCAAGTCAAAAGTATTTCCTGGTCACCATGGTGGAACATACAATTTGAAGATGTGATGAAACCCCATTTCTAGTTCTCTGCAGAGATATCCTGGATAGATCAGACATTTCTGTGATTTTTGCATTTGAAAATTGGAGCCTGAAGCTATTCCATGTGACTCCCAAGTGTAATGGGAGCTGGCCTTGTGTAGGCACACGTGTGTACATTTCCTAATTGTGCAGTTATTTTTATGTCTCTTCAGTACATCCTTCATTTGGGTTTTGGTCTGTCTCTGAAACTAAACTCCGTGGAGTGCATGAGTAGTTGTTGTGGGTGCTGCTGTATCCTGCTTTCAAGGGCTAACAACGGGCTAAAAATCTTAGGAGAGTGTTTTCAAGTATTTGCTTGAATGTGCTGTCTGGAGTCAAAGGGGTTGAGTTAGTTGAAGGAAGACCCCATGTTAGATGCTATGGGAACGACCAGGCTTTATCTTCTAAATTGCTCCAGGAAGGCTCGTTTGTATCAAAGTAATCATGTAAGAAAAGACCCTTCTGAAGAAGACAAACAGGAGGGAATGGATGCTGATAATGTGCTGGAGGAAATGGAGGCTGTTAGACTGGGCTGCTCCCCTGATGGAGCTCTTGCCAAGAGAGACCCGAACATGCTGGCTCAGGTCCTCCACCTCTTACAGACAAATGACCAACAGGCCCTGCTTTGTCTCAGCAAAGCAGCCTTGCCTAACTGGGATTCCTGCCAGCTTGCCTCAGCTTCTCTTAAAGAGGACGAGCCTTAGAGTGGATTTAAAATATTCACTGTTTCCTCCTCTTTGCTGATTTTTTGTTACAGGAGCTCCCTGTCAGTCCTGTAGCCAGACAAAAGCTTTGACTAGCACAGCAAATGTGTAGGAATTACTCCCTTAGGGCAGGCTGCAACTTCTGAAGTCAGCTTGAACAGCAGTAAATGCATTGCCACAGCCAGAAACTCCTTTGCCAGAGCATGGAGTTCACAGGCCCATAAGGTCAAAAAGACCCCAGGGCTTATCTGGAGCCTATACTGACCAAGAGATTCCAGGGGTCCTCAAGTGGAAATAGCAAAACCCCCTGAGCCCAACTTAGCTACACCAGTTGTGAGGAGAAGCATAGTGTGCTCACAAGTGTCCTGCCTTCTGTGCATGTAAGGTTACTCTATAAATTCATGGGCAAATAAAGCCACCTCACCAGTGAGATACGGGAAATAATTTATTGAGAAGGTGAGAAGCAATGTGCAGGGAATTTTTTCATTGTGGCATTTCACTGGGAATTAAATCTTCTGAATACCTGAGTCCTGTGGTCCAGCAAAGCACAGGATTTTGTCCTGTACAATAGGAACTTCCCAGTGTGTAGAAAACTCTTCCAGAACAAGTTAATAGCTTCTACATTGATCTGGTCGTGAGGAGTTCCTAGATTGCTGTGGAGTCCTACTTAGTCTACCATGTGACTGGTGAGAGATGTGTTGTGTTCTTCAGTTGGAGGTACAACAAAGGACATTCAACAAGATACTGATCTATGCTTTCTCATGAAGTCTTGTCCCCACCAGCAGGTGCTTTCTTGCAGAAAATGCACTGTCTGCTGCCTCCTGCACCGTCAGGAACTGGCCTCTTATGACATGAGGTTTCTTTCTATAGAGCAGTGACAGCATTTGATTCAGTGCAAAATGGTGAGGTTAAGGGGAAACTGGAGATAAACTTCACACATGTTTCTAATCCTTAATTTGCGGATCATTAACTTCACACTGTAACCCTTGGGAGACGAGGTCACCGGCTTCACGGGCTGCGAAGGTGCTTTTGCAAATAAGGCTGTTTGCTCAACATTGCTGATTCCTGCTGATCCGTTATGAAAGCCACATTAGTTATTGTATCCACACGTTATGTACAGTCATGTGATGCTTCAGGCCTGAAACACATATAGCGAGTCAGAAGAGATAAGGCAGGCTACAATCTGGCTTTCTTCCCTTAGGTTTGCAGAACGTGTTTGCAGATGTGTTGATCTTTAGGAGGCTGGGGGCGGAGAGGGGGGTATCTTCTTGAATTGCCTATTTCAGTATCAGAAGTAAATGAGTAGATGTCATTTTTTTAACACCTCCTAGTAGCTGTGAAGATGTACTTCCCACATTCTGAGCTGTGTTGTCTCAGTTTTGCATCAACAATGATTTTCAGCCTTCATGAAGTGGACATGACTTGAGTCATTTCACTTGGCTTGAAGTTGAGCTAATGGGCTGAACTGGGTCTGTTTCAATAAATGCTTATTGCAGCAAACGGGTTTAAGTAGCTCACCTGATAGTAAAGCAGTGTGATCAGTAACTTGGCTAGGAAGCTGTCAGCTTCTACCTCACGTGATGTTTTGGCTCAGCAACACATGCACTGCCTTTCCTCTTTTTTGGTAACAACCATTTTACCTCCCAGACTTTGAATGTTTCCAGTGAAGGCCTAGGTGCAGCTTATTACGGTGTCTAGACGTAACTGAGAATGAGGGGTTGACGGGAGCGGCTGCAGCCGTTCGATCTCCAAGGATGTGGCCAGGCTTTGCCAGTCACTAGCTAAGAGAACAAGGAATTGGAGCAAAATATCAAGATGAAATATTTGGCACCTCCCAGGCCAGAGCTGAGCAAATTTTGCTTGCCTTAGATGATGGGGTCAGTACTAGCCTGTCACATTGTGGTGTACGGGTGTTTGGAGAGTTACTTGCAGTTGGTAGTTGCTACATGAGAGGTGTGTGCAGCTTCATCTCTGCTGTCCAGAGACTGGGGATCCCATTGTGTTCTGGTCTTCCAGGACCATAGCTGTGAGGTGTCACCAAAATAAAGATGATAGGTGGGGGAATCAACATAGGAAGTTTTGTCCTTCCAGACCAAGGTATTTAGTTGTACGATCTCCATTTGCAAGCTGGCTTGTGAAGGTTTAATTGGAGCTCTTTGGTGCTATTCAGGTTAGGGGTAATGTGGCTTTGGACAGAGCTGCCTCTGCACATGCTTTTACCGGTTTGGCCTCCTGCAGCTCTTCTGGAGGACATCTGGGCCTCTCTGAAGAGCTGATGCAACAGCAGAGTCTCAGCCGCACCTCTGCTGCCCTGGGAGCATGAAATGTCTGACCTGCTCAGCCCACTTTGTACTTCAACAGTAAATTAAAGGTCTTCATTAGCTTATTTGATAGTTGAATAAAATGCTTTGAAACACTGGCACATTAACTGCAATCAAGTTTTGAAAGGTCTCCGGTTGCTAGAAGGAAATTAGCCTGATAAATCGCTCTTTTCAATTAAACAAACGGGTAATTTTTCACAAGCAAGCCTAGAAGCTATCATTTGAGAAGCTTCTTTTATTTTATTTTTTCTCCTTTTTTTATTTTTATATTTTACACATGATTATTCTTAAAAAATAGGTTTATTTTCTCCTTTTTAGAAGAGACTCTCACTGAAGTGTAAGATAGCTTGTAAACCCATCCTGTCTGTCTGCTTCAGACAACCTCACAGAGGTCTCATGATCAAGCAGTAGTTTATGAACTGCACTTCCAAAATGATAATAGCTAATGGTGGTGTGACCTTGTTTCGTTGCCTGCCTTTCTGTGCTTTTGTTTACCTGTTTGTCTAAAGAAGCATTACCCTCCCTGGGTCAAAAAGGCCTGTTTAACTTAAGCAAGGAGTTCAGTATAATTATAGTTACTTAGTAACTTTCATCTCAGCCTAAACTGGTTAAGGCTGTTAAGAAACGGGATGGCTTCCCTTTCGGTCAAAACTGGCAACTGACCTGAAGATACCTCCGGTCCTCAAAGTTTAAACACTGTCTGCATTCCACAAGTACCCCCTGAGCTTAGAAGCTGGAGCAGATTGCTGTGTCCTGTACGTACTGAGGCTGAAAGGGACCCCAGAAATGCACGCTGACCCAGGTTTCACACCAGAGCTACAGACGTGCAAAGAACTTCATATGCTCTGTCTAGTGCAGAAAAGCAAATGCCAGTATAAACAACTGTGACACTGGATTCATCTCGCCTTGGGCTTATTTATCCAGGGTATTGCTGTGACATCATTCACATTAGGACTTGTATTATCTGCTGGTTTAGATCTTAGAAGCTGTTACAAGCCCTGGTCAGAGGTCAAGATACTGTTGAACTTCAGATATTTCTGAAAGAAGAGCATAATTCTGTCAACAGCAGAGCAACGTTAGATTTGCAGCAGTGCAATGTCATACAAATCACGTGAGATTTAATTTAAATTATATATATTTTTAAGTGAGGTTTTATTGCCAAAAATTTAGATGCTGCATATTAATATCCATCTGTATAAGGCTACCATAGCTTCATCTTTGAGAACTAAGTAGGGTAATTTGAGGCTTTTTTATTTCTTCTGTTATGAGGAGACTGCAAATGATCTAAGAACTTCCTTCTACCATCTAAATAAAATACTACTGAAATATCCTGCTGTAGTTTGGAGAACTTCATAAAACAAGACAACTCACGTGATTAGAAATTCTTTATTTTTCCTCTCTGTACCGTGCTGATCTTCTTGAACTGTCTGTCACAGTGTCTAATTACTTTCTTTTGCACCTAAACTTTTTTACTTTTTAAATTATTATTATTATTAAAATTTTTATTTCTGTTTCCTGAACCAGCAATTGTTGAGTGTTTCAGTCTGGTTTGGAAGCAATCTGCACGTAGACACTTTTGGGGGTTGGACTGCAGCGTGCTTTATGAGAAATTTCACAAGAGCTAGAGTCTCCCCAAGGACTGTTGGTGACCTGTACCTGGCTGTACCTTGGTTGCTGCTGAGAGAAACGTTCAAGGCAAAAATACAGAGCATCTTCTTGAACTTAAGGTTTTCATAAAACACTATATTCCTTCTGAGAACCTCGAGACAAACAGTGCAAACAGGAGATGGCTCTTGCTGTGCTCACCAGTAAGAAGGTCCTTGTGTTCCTGAGCAGAAGCTGAGATATCTGAGAACTGCCCATCAGTCTGAGTACAATCTGTATTCCTCTACTGGGAAACCCCACCACCTTTAGCTTTAAGGCTTCAAAACCAAAGTTTTGCTTAGCATTTGTTACGGGCGGTATGACCTAGAGCACTTAAAAATCTCATCTACTTATCATGGGTCTTAAGTGCTCTGCTCTCCATCCAAGCAGGAGATGATTCATGGTCCCTAGTCCTCATACAGAGTTTTGTTTTGCTGCTATCTCATCTTCCTGTTTTCTTGTCTGTTCTCCCCGTTTCTTTGTTCTGCCTGCCCAGCATGTGCTGCGGTAACTGACACTGGAAGCTGTGTGGGCAGGGAACGGGTTTTGGTTTTAATAAAAAAGTGTGGTTACATCATCTTGCACAACAGGTCCCTGCTCTGCGGCTGGGCCAAGTGAGTCCTTTTGAGCTGCAAAAATATGGAAAACTTGGAATTACAATAATCAAAAGATATTATAGCGTGTTATATATATTAACACCGCATCCTAGGCTGTTCCCTGCATGGAATCTCCCAGGTATACCTGGCAACAAGGGAGAGAGAGATCTGAATACTAATGACAGCTGGAGGAGGGGGCACTTAATAGTATTTTGGCTAATTGCCAGGTTGCCTGCTCTTGAAAAATTTGCCTGTGCTGAGCTAGGCATATTTTTCATGTGTAGAAAATTAGGTTGGGTGTTGGTAGGGCTTGATATTTTTCTAATGCTTCCTACAATCAACTATGTGAAGGTTCACATAGCCATGAGGTCTGTTTCCAGCTCAAAGAGGCCTTCAGGCCTTCTTTGAAAGACTTGGAAAACCATAGCAGCTGAGCAGACCCAGGAAAGAAATTGCCTTTTTGGAGAGCACCAGATATAAACCTACAAAATTGAGTAGTATTTTTGTGTTTTGTGGGTTTTGGGGGGATTTTTTGTTTGTTTGTTTTGTTTGTTTTTCCTTGTTTGCTTGATTCTTCTTTTTTTTAGTAAATCCAGATGACTGACTTGGGGCCTCTTTTCTCCTTCCCTGCAGGCAGAACAGAGTCTCTGCTGATTTGCTTGCTTCAAAAGGTCCCCACTGATTTTACCTTTAGGTCTGTTCTACCATCTCTCATTGTTTCATGTAAGCGTTTTCTGTGGTAATTAGACTGGTAATAGCATAATCCCTGGTGGCCTTCCTGGAGTGTCTGGCCTCTCTGGGTTGAGAAAGCTCTGCTTGGGGGCAGCGTATTTTTTCTCTGAGAAGGGGAAGAGTCGATGTTGTGAATGTTGTCCTCATTATGATGGAAAATCTTATAAAAGAGGAAAGTTTTGTAGCATTTCCTAGAAGTGATTCAGGCTGCGTTTGTCTGGTTTCCTCTGGAAGCTCACAGCAACCTTGACAGTCCATGTTTTGTCCCTGGCTGCTTCCTCCTGGACTCTGTGGTCTGCGCTGTCCCAGAGGAATGCAGATATCTCTCTGATTTGTAGGTGCAGGTGTAGGCGCTTCTTGTAGCCAGGCACAGAAGATTCATTCAGAGCTTTGAAGACCAAGACCTTGAACTGGCAGTGGAAGCAGATTAAAAATCCTCTGCAGCTTCCTAAAATGCAATGCCTACAGTCATCTGAACTTTTGTGTGAGGCAACAAAGGAAAACAACTCCTTGGTTTTTAAAGGCTTTTGAAAAATGAAGTTGAGATTTGATATTTTATCTTCATTGCCTTTCCTCTGAATGATTTTCACTAACTGGTATGAATGCCTCTAATTTCAAGTTTTTCCTTTTGGGATATAACAAAATTAAGACAGCCTTTCGGAAGTGTGGCCACAGGCAGAGGAAGAACAGACTTGTCCAGGGAAGAAATACAGCCAGCCACTGGAACAAACAGAACAGAAAGGGTTTGGAAATCCTACTTTTTGAAGCTTGTCTCCAGAGGTGGATTCAAGGGATTTCTGCCATGCAAACACAGGTCCTGAAAGCTTAATTTACAGCTGCAGAAGTTCTTCTTTCTGTATAGGGAAGAGAATTGGCCTGTAGTGAGGCTTGGACCTCTGATCTTGCACCCTTGGATGCATCCAGTGCCTCTGTTTCCCCATGTGTAGAACAGAGGGGTTGCTACTGATGGTCTTTATAAAGCCTGTTTGAGACCTACCAATGAAAGGTGTCATAGCGATCTAGGTGGTATTGTTGTTGCAGTGTTGATGGCAGAAGCAGTGTGATCTGAAGTCAGAGAGAGCCCTGCACAGGAGATAAGATCAAGTTTATGGCCCAAATCCAGTTTTAAAAATACCCCAAGCCTGAATTTAATTCCTGCTTTAATCTGCATGGTGTCAGTGGGGCTCTGTGGGGAGGACCTGGAGCTCCCAGCCAGCGCGGCTGGGGTCAGTGTTTTGGTGCCAGCCCTGTGCTGCTCTGGGTGGCAGAGCACCCCCATTTCTGGGGTGCTGGTTCATTTGAAGGTCCATCCTTTTCTACCTCCCTCCCTCCTCCTTGCTGAGGAGAAGGGTGAGAAGTGGGATGAACGGGCTGTTCCCTTCCAACGTTACCAGCTGTCATACAAGGCTGTTTTTATGTTCGCAACAACTGTGATTTTACCTCTGCAATACTTTCATGCAAACGGAGCTTTTTTTTCCACACTATAAAGTGGGGAAACAGGGAAATGTTTGAGGAGTCTCTGTCTGGCACAGAGAAGAATAAACAGGGTAAAATTTGAGTATTTCCTTATTGTTAATGAAAACTTCTGAACTTGTAGAGGAAATGGCCTCAAGTTGTGCCAGAGGAGGCTTAGGCTGGATATTAGGAAAACTTTCTTTGCCACAAAGGTTGCCCAGGGCAGTGGTGGAGTCCCCATCCCTGGAGGGGTTTCAAAGCTGTGCAGATGTGGTGCTGAGGGACGTGGGTTAGTGGTGCCCTGGCTGTGCTGGGGGAGCGGTTGGACTCTAACCTAAAAGGTCTCTTCCAACCAAAACAATTCTATGATTCTAAGTTCTCCTTTCTGCTGTTGCAAAAGATGCTCCAGAAGCCCCTCCTGCCCGACCCCAACCACCGGCGCTATGAGATGGAACAAAACAAACCCACCAAACGGGCTCCTCGCCTACGAGTATTCGCAATGCACTCCCTGGTTATTTCTGTAAGCGCCTGGGCCATCTCGGCCCTGAAGGCGGAGGCGGTGCGGTGGGAGGGGAGGGGGCCCCGGCTGCCCCCTCCCCAGGGCAGGCAGGGCCCGTGGCTGCCGGCGCGGAGCCGTCCCGCGGCGGGCGGGCGGACTCCAAGGCCCGGCATGCGGCGGGGCGCTGCGCAGGCGCGCTGGGCCGCGCTTGAGTGGCAAGTTGTTTGTTCCAGCGAGCACCAGCTGCTCGGCACTCCGGGCTCCGCTGCCTCCCTGCCCGGCTCCGCTCCGCGCCCCGCCGGCCTCCCCCGCCGCTCCAACTTTTGCACCCTCTGCTCCTTCACCCTCCTTCCTTTCCCCCCGTCCCTCCTCGCCCCCGGAGCCGGGAAGGGGGAGAAGGAGCCAGGGAGGGGGGGAAAAAAAAAAAAAAGCACCGACAATAACAGCCCCCCTCCCCCTCCCCATTCAAAAACACAAAATAAACCCCAGGGATAGATGAACTACAAATGAGAAAGAGGAAAAGATGGAACTGCACATCCTAGAGCACAGGCTCAGAGTGGCCAGCATAGCTAAGGAGAGCATCCAGTTGTTTACCTATGGATTAATCAAACTTGCTTTCCTGTCCTCCAAGACGAGGTAGGTGCTGGGGATGGGGCAACGCGGGGGCCGGGGCTGCTTTCCCTGCAAGGGGGTCGGGCGCCGTTCTTGCGAGGGGCAGGGGGCTGGGCTGGGGGGCTGTTGCCCTTGCGAGGGGCAGGGGGCTGGGCTGGGGGGGCTATTCCCCTTGCGAGGGGCAGGGTGTTTGGGGGCTGTTCTCCTTGCGGGGGGGGTATTCTCTTTGCGAGGGGGCAGAGTGTTGGGGTGGTATCCTCCTTGTGAGGGGCAGGGGGATGTGGTGGGGATACCCTTGCTAAATAGGGGCCGTGTGCTGGGGGGGCACCCTCTTTCCTGCAGAGGGGCAGGGTTCTGAAGTGGGGGGGCACCCTCCTCCTCTGCGAAGGGACTGGGGTGGGGGTACCTTCCTTGCAAGGGGGTAGGGCAGCCTCCTTCTTGTCAGGGGGTGAGTTGATGGGGTGGCGGGCGCCATTCTTCTTAAATAAAGCGGGGTCCTGGGATGGAGGACACCCCTCCTTGGAGATGGGCAGAATACTGGGCTGGGGAGCGCCCTCCCTGTAAAGGGGCAAGGTGCTGGGGTGGGTGAGGGCACCCTTCTTGCAAGAAGTCAGGGTGCCGGGGTGAGAGGGGACACCCTCCTCCTCAGAGGGCAGGGGGTTTTGGGGGTGAGGGGACACACCTGAATCTTCCCTACACTTCCACCCCCATCCTAAGCCTGGGTGATGGGGGTCAGCGCTGGAGTTCGGGGTCCCCCCGTAACGTTTGAGGGCAGCCCCCAGTGAGGCTCCCGCTGCCCTTCCCGGGCCACCGCGCCCGGGAGCCGCGATGAGCGGATGAATGAAAACAGGTGGGGGCCGGGGTCCGGCCGGGGCAGGCAGCGGGGACCGGGCGACCGCCGGACAACAAAGGCAACAACAGCAACCAGAGGAGGAGGAGGAGCGGGTTTTTTTTTCCTCTCACTCTTTTTTTTTTTTTTTTTTTTTTTCCCTTTCTGGTTGTTGTTCCTTGCAGCACTTACTGAAAGAGCGAATCGTCCACACGCGTGTTTGTCTTAAAAGGTGCTTTTTTTAGTGCTGACAAATTGGAGGGGGACAAGGGGCAATGCATGCCTTGCACTTGGTTAGCTTTACAAATTGTGTTATTGAGTAATATAGATTGTGATAGCTTGGGGGGGGGGGGGGCGGGGGGGGGGAAAAAACTTAGGGGAGGGCGGGGGGGGAATTTTTGGGGGTTTTTTTGGGGGAGGGAAAAAAAAAATTACGCGGCG
>JANIJG010001180.1:0-40186 GCA_024611175.1 Megaceryle torquata | reverse complement strand
AAAAAAAAACACACAACAACAAAAGCCTACACAAAACAAAACCCCCAAACCTGAAATTTGAAAATTACTGCTTTCTTACACGTCTCCCTAAATAAGGACAATGATACTAAAAAGCAGAAGACTGAAACAACACTTGTAACAAGTGACAAATTTTTCCATCTACATGCATTTCTTCTCCTTTGAAGCAAAGCTCTCTTCTTTAATTAACAGGTAGGCTTTTTTCCCAAAAAAAACTGCATTACTTGCCGTTTCAAGCAGGTTCTGGCTTTGCTGAAGACATTGTTAACAATCTAAAGCGTTTCAACTGCTTGTGTCACACAGTGACTATTCATACCTTGATACTTAGGTTGCATAAGCTTTTCATTTTAAATCATTGTAAAGTTGCTCACAAGCTCTGCCAAGCATTAACCCTTCTTTCTGACTAGAAGTTTCCTGCTCCAGGTACCTGCCTCAAGTTGAAAGTTTTTGTAGACTTAGCCACTCAGCTCGGGAAAATCTATATTATTTTGTTCACTTTAAATAAAAGTTTGATCATCTTTCTGAGGAAGTGTGAGTGGAGTTGGAGCCTGGATTTCAGTACTGAGAGACATGTTGCTGTTCTGAAGTCAGATCATATGTTCCAGATGAGGCGTTTTGTTGTGGTTTGGTTCTTTTTGCTTGTTTGGGTTTGGTTTTGTGTGCGTGGGTCAGGTTTTATATGTGTATGTGGTTTTTGTTGTTGGGGGTTTCTTTTGGGTTTTTTTTGTTTTGTTTTGTTTTTTAACCTCTCCCCCTGTTTTTACAAATACTCAATTCTAGTGAAATTACATGCCCCTAAAAAGCAATAGCAAAATATGCTTAAGGATCTGCTAAATGCTGGCAGCAATGTTATCTAAAACCCTGCTTCCATTAAGCAGGTTTTGAACTGCCCAAGAAATGAATGGTTGTTATGACACTAAGTAACAAAGGTTCTCTCTCTTATTGACAGAACCGGGGCAGCAAAGATGGTAACTGTAGCAGTAATCTGAGTACTACTATAGCATACTGGGTGGCAAAGTTCCTGTTACAAGTTTAATGGCTTCAGTTAGCTGATGAATCACACACGTGACTTATTAGGCATTAAATAAGGATGAAAACTGCTTAGTAAGAATTAAGGCTTTAAGCTCTTCAACAGTTAGAGTGATAAGGTTTAAGTCACCAAAACTTTGCCACAGAGCTTCTGGCTATTGCTAAGTATCACAAACTAGATTTACATAATTGGTCAATTTAAACCAAATGGTACTTGGGCCAGTGAAATGTGTAGTTAAGCTGGGGACAAGTGCACTGTGAACTACAAAAAGCCGCAAGTACGGTCAGCAGTTTGAAGGAGGAGACCTCAGGATCTTCTACTTCAGTACACAAAGCCAGTGGGTATTTGAAAATTCTGCTGTTACCCTTTCAAGCTTATTGACTCAACTCTTTTTAACATTACCAAATCTGGCACCAAGAACCACGTGAGCTTCAGAAGAGGGGACAAAGCAGACTCAAGGCAATCCTGAACAGTTAACATACAGAACTGTGAAGGTGAACAAAAAAAAACCCCAAAACAACCTAAAACCTCATGACTGAATTGATTCACTGAGTCAAACCCACCTAGCAGAAATGGCCGCTATTGCTGATAATAGGGAGACTGCATCAAGGCTGGCAGATGTTAAAATGTTATTACATTACATAATGGAACATCAGATCTGTGGTAGCTATAAAATTGTCCTCTTACCATCACTTACTACACATAATCAACTTAGACATTGAGATTCTCTATTTGATAGTATAATGGAAGCAATTCCCACCTGGTTTATCAAAAGACTGTACATTGTAAGTTCGTAGTTCTGCTGGTCCAGAAAGTCGTCCATTATTTGGAGGATTGGGGAAAAATCTTTCCTGTCTTCGAGGAGGAAGAACTGGATCAGTGTAAGGCTCACCTAACAACATTCAACAAATCACAAAACAGGTAGTGAAGATTTATTCCTCTCCATTCAATATAACTTTAGACCACCAAAATTCTCTGGATATCTTACGGTCTTGTAAATATCCAAAGCAAACAGATCTTTAAAAAAATCAAAACACAGGAATCCCACCAAGTAACTTAGGTTTCTAAGGAGCTACAAAAGAGAAAGTTAATTGATTTTTGGTTTAGCATACAGTAGAATGTTGAAAGTTATGATTGCCTAAGTCATAAAGAGTGGGGCCTTGAAACAGGTTCAGGATAGCAATGAAGGCCAAAGGCAAAATAAGGTACTATACATTTTAAGCCATTCTTAGAGAAGAGTGCTGTTTTCTGTTACATTTTGTAGTGCTGTCTTGTGTTTCCACCAACTTCCTTGCATCAGACCTAGCAATCAATCATACAGCTACAAAACAAACTGTATCAAGTGAGATCCAAGTGCAAAGATGGATAGGAACACAGCTTAGGTCAAGGAAACAAGGCTATCTCTCTGCAGTACCCTGTCAATAAACAGATCTGGCAAATGAGAAACTGGATCCTGAGTAGACTTGTGTTTTATAATCAGGCTTTCACAGATGCACAGCAACTACAGAAGTGCTTGTTACATCTAATAATTGAGCTACTTCGATCCATGTACTTTACCTAATTTTTAATTTTTTGTTTAACATTTCCAATATTCTCCTTTGTTACAGGTATACAGGAAGGTTGTCCTTCCCCCTGCATCGTTTACTTGAAGTATCGGTAGTATCCTCTTTGATTCATTTCTGTCTTCCTTGAGGGATAATATGCAACACAGATGTTAGCTGAAGAAGTGAGTGAAGACAGATTTTGTTGTTGTTGTTAATTATCCAAGAGGCAGTATCGATATGAAAATATGTACCCAACAGGATGATCGTAGCATGGTGCTGTACTATTAATATAAATATTCTTTTGAAAAACATAGTATTTGTCAACATTAGCTAGCTCTTATTTATTTATTAAGGCTAACACACCATTAAAACCTTCTGCTTTCTCAGATCTCTTAATTATCTAGCCCAGACAGGTCTTTTGATGCACTAAACAAACCCCGAGTAAAATGATGAAACCAAACAGTTTATTGTATGCTTCTAATACCAGCATGGATTTAAAAGATAACATAGAAGTACAAGCAAACCACACCATCCAAGAAGGGCAAACCCCCTATTATTAGCAAAACATTTCCAGCGCAGTTGCACATGCAGTTCCAATAAAAGACTTTGCATTTTTAAGGAAAAAAAAATATACACATTGCAAGTCACTGACTCCATTTTTCCCTAGACAGAGTAGCTAAGCAGACTTTTATACCTGATGGAGGCAGAGTTATCCTGCGTTCTCTGTCCCAAGGAGGAGAAAGAGATCCTGTATCTGATGGTGGTCTGTGGGGATCAGTTAATCTATCAGAACTCAGATCTCCTCTTTCGTTACCAGCTTCATACATGGCAGTTGGTCCTCTGGATCCTAATCGAAGAGATCAGATAGCTATTTACCCAGGTATTTTAAATCATCTTATGTCTTTCTTCTTTTAGTCTGAAAATATAAATTAAATCATGGAATGCCAACACAATTCAAGATGAGAGATGCATGGCTCCACAGGACTCTCCAGCTGTTTGATGATAATCATTTGTGTTTAATGGAAGTGTTAAGAAGTCCTAGTTCAACAAGAGTGCAAGCTAGAGTACCTGCAATTTAAAAAAAAAAATAATAATTTAAGAGTTTTGGTTCACTGAAATCAGAGGAACTAGTGCCCTCACAAGAAATCTTCTTCTCAGTGCTAAAAAATCTGCTGCTAATCAAACTAAAAATTAGCACACTGAAAATTAATACCCTTATTGTAAGAAAATACTGCATTCAACACTCTTCTGGTTCTTTCTACATTTTTATTCAAGAAAAAAAAAAAAAAAAAGATAAGACCAGGTCATCATGTAATCAAGTGGGAAACAAACTGTAACAATGATCAATTTTAGGTTGCAAGCTTCCTTTAAAATAGATTTGGTCTGAAAAAAAAAATGACAGTAATACTGAATTCTAGTATCATTCTCTAATTCTCTATTCTAAAATTCAACTTAAAACTTGAACCCATTTCGCATTCTGTGCAAAGTGGGATGAGCACTATGACTGGTCTGTAGCTGGTATTATTTAAACACATCATTTGTTTAATCTGCATAAGTTATATTAGCACTCCATTGTGGAATGGGCACTAGTTATGCCTTTGCGTAGTCTCTCTGCCTTGCTAATACTGCATCTTGATAGCCAGTTTTCACTCTTCCTCACCAGCAACAGCTGAGCTACAATTTAAAGATACATTGGACTGCAGAGTTTCATTGTTTAATGTCTGTAATCAAATAAATTATCAGGAATGATTTTGCTTGTATGTGGTACAACTACAGTTGAATGCTCATTCTTCAGCTTTTCAGACTTACATGAACCAACTTTCATATGCACCTGGATATATTTTTTACAAAGAATTGAAGTAAATAAATAGTCCATTCTGGTCTTTTAAAAATCACTGTTGATTAGTGAAATCCTTATAGGAGAGACATTTATATGTATTTCCCCATGAAATAAGTAAAGGTTTCAATGGGTGTAACAGTAGCAGTAAATTAAATAGTAGCTGCTTTATTACCTGTAACAGATACTGAAGTCTGCTCTAGCATTTATCTGCACTATTTCTATCAACATCAAACCATGCTTTTCTTCCTTTACAACCCATGACACCATGGCTTGCTTTCACCTACCACTGAATCTCTAAGTTTTACTCCTTAACACACAACCTTCTTGGTCCCTTTTAAAACTAGGGGAGAAAATGTCTCCAGGTATAATAACTGCCTTAAATTTAGAACAAAGGGAAGGAAACAATTTACTGAATCATAACTTTCTAGTATTATGACCTCCAGTAAAACTATGTCATGTTTTTTACAATACTGGTACCCCCTTCCTCTTACTATCTGTAGAGCAACTGGATGGAAGTGGCAGTATTCTTTCTTCAGAAAACTAATCGACTCTTGTTTACTTAAAATCTTATGTTTATTTCATCAGAACCCCAGTTGTCCAGGAAATAACCCAAGACTAAGTCTGGGCTTTTCACTTATCTCAATCTATGCTTCTAAAGTGAATCCACTGACTAACCTCCTAGTAACAACTAAATTTTCCATTGTACACATCAGACAGCTTTAGAAGCAAGCTGAAAAACAGGAAGTCTGTCCAATTAACTGTTTATATTGAATTGTCTGGTTTAATATTTTTTGTCACTAGCAAGAGGAAAAGATGTGACAGGTTTATAGTAGAGGAGAGAAATCCAGAATAGATACATTTTCAAGTTTAAGAATTGTACCTCTTCCTCCTCCTCCACCTGGAAGCATAGGTGAAAGCCTTAAAGGGCCCTCCAATAAAGTTGGAGGGGAAAGAAAAGCTCTTGTTTCAGATGAAGGCCGGCCCATTGGTGAGGGTCCATATGGGGAATGCTCTGGAACAGTTAAAACAAAATAACTCAAGTTTACAATATTTAGTTTAGCAAACTGTATAAAGCAATTAACTTCTCAGGTGAAGTTTAAAATCCAATTGTATAAGTGAATTGAAAATTATGTGCTCTCATTACCACGTGTATCATATTCTCAGCCTACTCTCTTTGAGAACTACAAATGCCCTTAATTCCAACAAAATACATGACACGATCCAGAGTTGCTTATGAATTTTTTTTTTAAATGACTGTTTCCTAACAATTATATATGTGTGGTCTTGGGAAACAAAACTGTAAAACAAAACAATTAGGCTCTATTTTAAAATTCAATACTGTACCTCTGCCAAATGGTCTAACTGGAACATCAAGAGCATAAGGATCTTTTTCTAAAAGGTCAAGTTTAAATTCTGTTTCAGTTAATCTGCAAGTAAACAACAAAAAAGTAGTAAATAACCAAGAAGTTCAAGTTTTACTGGACTGTACTGTTTACTGCTAGGCATTTTTATTCCCTAAATCAAAAGAAAAAAGGCAAAGGATGTCACAGGACTCTGACCTTAAGAATTCCTGAAAGTATTTCTCTATCCTGTTGTATTTAAATTGTAATTCAGAAGCCGAAGTGACATGTTAGATGTTACAATCCCTTGCATGCCATTACTCTCTCAAGTGCTCTAACTTGCATTCCAATTATTAGTTAGCTTCACACCTAAAGTTTCCTCTCAACCACCACCACCTGATCTCTTTGCTCAGTATTAATTTCTGAGATAAGCTGTAAAATCATTAGGTAAATCATCTTGTCAATAACTATTTATTTAAAACAAGCAAACAAACAAACAAAAACAACCAAATATCTTTGAGTTCTAGAACTACATTCTGCTTTTTCTCCTGAATGTAGTCAATACTTCACATAGTTCTTAAGTTCTTACTTTCTTGTGTGTTATCATTACAGGAAGGCTTAAATGCCTCCCTTTCGGAACTCCAATGGAACACTGTGCTTGCTCTCTCTGCCCTGCTTGGGCTACAACTGATTAACAAAGGTCTAGAAAACACCAAATAGCATAAATCCAAAACATACTGGAATGCCAAATTGCATTTGTTTAGAATTAGATCAGGACTGCACTTACTTTTGTCTGTTATGTGCATTTTCTTTTTTTATATCATTGAGGTGTCTTTCAGCAGCTCGGGCTGTCAGCTTTGGGGAGGACAAACAAAATCAGATGCTTAGATATTGCTATTTATTAATTAAATGCTTCATAAATGTGACAGGTCCTACATCCAAGGCTTTTTTTTTTTTTTCTCTCTACCTGAAGTGTGTGGACTGTATTTTCATAAGATAGAACTTGTGTATAAAGCATATGGAACAGAGCCTCACATATGTCATCAAATGACAGTAGCAGCCTACTATCCAAATTTTTGAGGAATGATATTGCTTTCCTGCAGGTTCTTAAAACTCCAGAAATTAAATCTTTAGCTATAGTTGCTTTGAAGCATCTAAAGAATATGTACAAGACTTATAGTCTCAAATTTTACATAAGAAAGTTTTATTTTAAAATCATACAGTTTTTACTGTAAAATTGTGACCATGAAGTGTAATAGCTTTTAACAGGATTCTATCTTATACAGACCATTCTTTCAAACCAAAGAATGAAGTAATCAGGAGATATTTTAGTCTCCCGTTTGGGAAGAAAAAAAAAAAAAAGTAAAAATGGATTTTCTAGCAACATTCTTAGGAAGTGTTAATAGAACATACTGTTCTCACAGGACATAACGTCTCCTATTGGTAGATAAAAGGAGTGAAGTACATCCAAGGAAAATATTTCTATGCCAGTATTTGGCATTAAAACAAGGTCATAAGCTTTTATTATTAGCAAAAAGTCACAAACTTGCTAAATGTAACATGCTATAGCAGCAGATTTATGGCTATAGAAAATAATACTGTAATATCCTTCTACTCTGCTCATAGCTGTCTGGTTTAATTATTCCAACTATATTGTACGCTAAAAGTATTTTTAACATGCTTCTGTGTATTTCTGCAGTAAATCTGTATGTTTAAAGCTGACAAGTTAGAGTTAATGCTGATTACCTGTTTTTAACAAGAAACAAGTGATAAAGCAAGCTATTCAAATCAAGGAAAAGGAAGACACAACAAGTTTAGAAAATTCCATGTTTGGAACTTACCCAGTTATCATGAGCTTTCTTCTCATGTGAAGTAATCTGTGAAAGAGATTCATTAGAACATTAATCTTAAGTTTTCTTTTTTTAGATGAATTACTATATGCTTTACTTGTAAATTTAATGTGTGTGGATAATTTATAATGTGATATCTAAACTGCAAATTATTTTTTTTAATAAAGTTATGTGATCTCTGATATGAAATGTCCTAGTCAAAACCAAATGGTGTTAAGAAGGGGGGGAGCCAAAGAGGCAAAAAAAAGCACCCAACAAAACCAAGCCAAATACAGTATCACAACCTAGCTGAAAGTGGTATTTCAGCTGCCATAGCATCCCTCCTACTTGGTACAGATGATAAAGTAACACAAAGCACTTACTTGATTCTGGTAAGAACGAATAGTTCTTTCTAGCTCTTCTTCAAGATCTTTTGCTCGCTGTCTGTAAGAAAAGTAGGATTTATGACATTGTAATAAAATGTGGAGGAAAGTAATTTTAATTACATTAAGCATAATAGTAAACAAGGTATAATTATGGGGGTTTTTAATCCAAAAGACAGTATTGTCACTTAGGCCCATGGGATACATAAAAATTATAGTAACAGTGGAAATTCTAGGTCCTAGATTAGTGCAAACAGGAATGTAAACAGAAAAACAGAACCAAAAAAACCCAAGAACATCTCCTCATCTTTTCAGTGGTCTGTAATACGTTACCAGGAAAAAGGATATCCTTCCACATATTCCCCAACAGCTAGCCTTGCCCAGCTCAGCAAGTGTACCCATGTAACTGTAGCATCATGTTGTCACAGGCTACCACAGTCACTTCTGAGGGACAGCCACTTGCACTGAAGCTATTTCAAGATCACAGAAAGTATGGCACCTTTGCTGCCAGCTGCCTTGTGCACTGCCTCTCTAGGTTCTACACTCTCAGCACATGGGCCAGAGACATATTCATTTAGTTATACCCTATTTGCAATATTAATATTCTCTTTAAAATTAAGATGTCTACAAAGTTCACATCCTGAGTAAACCAAGAAGGGTGAATTCTGTCTTCCTGTATGAATACTGAAGAATGTGTACAAGAGCTTCATACTCTAAAAATTAAGCTAATTAACTCCTCAAGAAGCACAGTTGGTCCAGTATCATTTACTGGGAGTTAATACTTCCAGAAAGACTGAAGGGAGATGGGGAATATACATTACATATTAAAGAACTGTGCTGTACTTTGAGAAACCACAGAAAAAAAGCGAAGGTACACAGCTGGTGTAACACTAAATGGAGCAAAGCAGGTTAACATCTACAGAAGTTATTCCCACACCACAGTATTTTAGTAAAGAATTTCTAAACAGTACTATTTGACAAACTTAGAGATACAGAAATAGAATACTCTAACTATACAAGCACGTTAGGTTCTATAGAAAAACTTAACATTGCATTTTTTTTCATAGCATTCTCACCTTCGTATTTTTGACTCTGTTCAGTAAGGGGAACTAAATTAGAGACCCACTTCTACCATTCCATTAAAGCCAATATTTAAAAACAACTAGCATTCTAATGGAAGAAAAGCTGCTGCTGATCTTCCATAGCCAAATTTAAGAAAGCAAAAACTCCCATAATATGTATTATTACACACAAACTAGCACCTAACACACATGCACAAAATAAAGAAAGTGGAAGAAAATACATTTTCTTATGCTGGTGTTTTTATTATTTTTCTATTGCATTTTGTTCACTTTGGAACAAATGATTACAGCAAATAAAATCTGTATTTACCTGTAGCTGTTTAGTTCTTCAGCAGCATGATTAATTTTTTCATCTACTTTAGAAAGCTTTTCTTCCTTCTGTAGACGTTCTCTCTCTTCTACTGTCAGCTTCCTTTAAGAAAATTCAAAAAAATACAGTTAATTCTATTTCAAGTCAACAACTTTGTAGTTGATCTGTCAAGAAAGAACTTTGCCAGTTATTTAGGTGTGATGAATACATGGTATGTACCCATGTAAAGAGTTTTATAGGCAACACATGAAGTGGCATAAATAGCACTAGTTTGTATTCATATCAGTTTATTCAGTTCATTACCTGTTCTATATGAAACAATTTGATTACTGCTATTCCTAAAAGGAATATGACAACAATCCTTAAGAATATTACTATTTGGGTGGCAGAGAGGGAGAAAAGAGGGAAAGGAACAACAACAACCACCACCACCAGCAAACAAAACACACACAACAACAAAAATACAAAACCAACCAAACAAAAAACAACACAAACCACAGACAAAAAAACCCCCACAATTGAAAATAATTTTCCAGAGAAGTAAAAGGCTGTTAAAAGCCATTAAGAAGCAGCTATTAAAAAAAAAAATTCTAGTCCTTCTTTTTTATGCCTTATCAGGCACTAAAGAACAGAAAACCCATATTCCAGACCACAAATTATACACAAGATAATTCTGCAGAACACACATGGATACTACTGCTGCATACAGCCCTGAATGGGTAAACTGGTCATTTCCCTGTGAACAGCAGTCCTTAGCAAACAAACGAATCTAAATCATGGATCTTCTGAACATGATTTAAACTGTCCTACTCAATGTTCTTTTGAATGCACCTGGCTTTTTAAAAGATGCCTTGTTAATACTAATAGCCTATTCTGCTATCTCATCACACCAGCTTCTCCCCACTCCTTTTCTGGCTTTACTAAAGTCTTTGGTAAACATCATACATTTGCTGAGCTTCAGTGTAGTATTTTTAAATATCATTCACGCAGTCTGCAAACATCTTTCCTTTCTGGCTGCCCATCATAACTCCTTTTTAACAGGTTTCTTCCCACTTGCCTGCCCTCTTCCCTTTCAAAAAATAAAAAAAGTTAATGTAGAGGATTTCTAGGTTTGCTTGCACCTACAAAGATGCCAAGTATCTACACATATATATATACACACTACAGAGCAGGTTACTGAAAGTAATACTTTAAAATGGTCTTCCCTACTGTTCAGTACAGGATTTAGACTTGTGCTGCAGCTTTTCTTGCTGCCTTCAGGATTATGTCTGCTCCTTGAAGAAAATTCAGGCTAGTAAAACTGTAATTTTACCATTATGCCCTAAAATTATGCCACATACACACACACATTTCTGAAGGTTACTACATGTCCTATCCCAGTCAACTTTATTATTAGTCCTTAATATATTTGTGATTTCAGTCAGTCATAATTCCTACTATCATCCTGACTTGTAAGGCAGCTAGTAGAGCCCTCACGTTCTATCTTTCTTGATGAGGAAAGCCTGATCCACAGAGGTTCTGTGTTGCTTGCTGATAATAGCTATGTTTTAACTCTAAACTTAGTTTTATATATAGCATCACTCCCCTGCTGACATTAACAGCTGTCTTTACTATGTAAAATACACCTCACAGTAAAAGCAATTACTGATTATTTCTGCAACTCTGCAAGTGTATTACATCAGATCTTAATTAAAAAAAAAAATCAAGCTTGCCAACTTTACCCACTTTATTTCATAGATTAAATATTTGTTACTTCTTGTTTTATCTTTGTTTCTGTACATGCTTGTGGAAAAATCCCAGTATATCACTACTTTCATGGAAACTATTTCTATAACGTATCCGTGATCACAAATGTACACGAAGGTTTAACACAACTCAGAAATCTCTGGAAAGCAGTATTCAAATTTTTTATGATTTTCAGCCCCCTCCCCCCCATCAAAGTTAGGTTCAAATTAAACGGTAAGCATTGAATAGAAAAAAAGGAACCAGTACCTGTGTAGTTTCATTTCATTTTCTTGATAAAGCTCAGTCATTACTTTAAGTTTTTGCTGAAGCTTTTGAACTTCACTTTCAAAACGTTCATTTTCAGACTGCAAGGAAGCTTGCTGACTTTGAAGGTTTTCTATACGTTCTGTCAAATGTAGAGATAATTATATTGAGACAACACACAATTTCCAAAATTAAACTATTTGCAATATTTTAATATAATAAAAGGTCTGAAAACCTTTAATCCTACAGAATCTTAGAATCATTTAAGTTAGAAAAGACCTTTTAAGATCATTAAGTCCAACCACTATAGAATACAAGCAATAATACATTGATATACTTCAATAAATGATAAAAATTGAGGAGCAGCATTTTTCCTCTTGATGGGAATCCAGCAATTACACACTCTACCTGCCACAAAGTGCAGCTCTGAGAATGTATCTAGTCTCTGCTCCAGCCTGTATAGCCTCTTTGAAAACATGCAGTCTTGTACTTCGTAATAAATTTTCATTTAGGGCTCTTATTAATATAATTATTCTACTACAGGTGTAAAATTGGTAATCATATACTCTTGCAGATTTACCCGGACAAGATCTTGCTGAGTGGCAAGAAGCATAACTCATATTTGTTGTACTACCTTATCTTTCCAAATTAAAATCAGCCATGTTTATCTTCCTATTTACTATTCCTACATCTCTCCAAGAAATATGGAAAGCTTCAAGTAAGTCTTAATACCTATATGGGACAGAGTTACAATCAGTTTGGAGAACACAGAGTGTTAAGGGGAGTCACAACAGAGAGTCAGTTAAAGGACTATCAAAAACTGAAAAATACAGCTTTACAGAGCATTTTGTCACTCAAATATGACAGCTAATCTGCTGAATATTATCTATGAGAACAATAGCTAATGAAAGGCTTTAATTTGAACTAAATTGGTAGGGTTTTCATTCCATTAATTCAGTGTGTCCTACACAACAGAGGAAAAAAAAACCAAAACACCAACACTAAGATGCTTTTAGAGAATTGAACATAAAAGCAGTATTTTTGATTTTAGGAAGTATTGAGCTTGCAGCCATTACAAACTGATTACAATTAAGCTACAATTTTCAATAAATAGGTTTAAAATTTAAACTCTATTGTTTCATGTCCAGAAATTACATAAAGGTATTATATATTTATTAACATCACTGTGCCCATGTGTTCAGCAACTTTCATTGGTTTACCTCTAAAATCAAATATTTAAAATAGCTAAGCAACTTAAACAGGCATGTTAAAAATCAAGTAGAGCTATTAATGTAAACTTAATTCAGCTTTTATTCTAAGTAATACTTACAGCCTGTAACACCATTTTACAAAAGCAGCATCTTATTAATCTTAAGGGCAAAATAATGTTTAATTACCTGTAAGCTCTCCTTTAGCTTTATTTTCATCAGATAGTTTTGAGTGCATTTGGTCTCTTTCCCTTTCCAGTGTCTTTAAACAAGCATTTAACTACAACAAAAAAAAAAAATCAAAAGGCATCTTAATAGTACCATAAACTATTTGCATGAAAAAATACTTTTAATTAAATATTAAAGGATGCTTCACTCTGTGATACTGCTATTTATACACAATGAAACTAACCATAAAAATTGCAGAGATTCCCTCCAGTTTCCCCCCTTCCATCCACAGGTTTCTTAAAATCACATACCTTTGCAGCATAGATCAGTTTCTTTATAGTTCGTTTCTGCTGATCATCTGATTGACAGAACAGAATAATATGTCACATTAAAAAAAAAAAATATATATATTTGTGACAGAGCTTACTACTATTATTTTAGTTTTTTTTTATAAAAGCGCAACCCACAACATGCCATGATAGGCATAGCATATTTGGAAGAAAACCAGACACAGAATACTCCTGTTAAAAATGAGATGCTAAACATACTGCAACATTTACTGGGATGTGTCCTATGGTATAATAAGCACCAGCAAAAAAAGAAGAAGCTGCAGCAAGAAAAAGGAGGAAGAAAGGCTCTTCTGGGCTGCTGTTTCAAGGGGACCCACATCTATACCCATTTGATTCCAGTTCTACCCCATTGCCTGCAACAAGCAACACCTGAATTAATGACTAGGAAACAGAAACTGGGCTTGAAAAACCCACGGTGCTACTCCTGAGAGGACCTTCGAGAAGAAATGAAAGCGAGGTTTCCTCCAGAAATGTTTGAGGATCACTGCTTAATACTAACATAGGCTAAAGTCATCTACAAGAGACTGAGCACTGAATCTTTACATTGCTCTATGACAGTATGCATGCTTAAGCTGTACCAACACACTGCTAAATAGTAGCATGGGTAGTTATTCTGGAGGTATCTGAGCATCAATTCAACATAAGTAACAGTGGATGAGTCTTGAAAAATGTAACTTCTACAAAGCTGATTGTTCAGCTTTCCCAGAAGTTTGTTAGTTCTGTAATTCTAAAACATCCATGAAATAAATATTTAAGATGGGAAGCTATACAAATCATACCTAAGTGCTCGCCATTCTCTGTTTCACCCTTTATATCTGTGTCCCAGTGATTATCTTCATAATCATCATCATCATCATCTTCTCTTATTGCTGAACTCCAGTCTTTCATTTTTAGTAAGTATTGTGTCAGTGACTAAGAAAAAGCCCCCACAAAAAACACACAGTAAAATAAATGCATAGAATGAAAACGTACTTAGCAGTAAAATTACTTTTCAGGACTTCTGTCTTTTATTTAGTTTCCTTAGTAGATTAAGCAAGCCCCAAATACAGAATTCTAGATGTCTGGTATTACTTTTTCTATTAAAACATATACTTGCAGGTCAACAGGCACACCCTTTTGAAGGCTTTTCAGATAGCCAAGTATGCATGCTTTTAGCAGTGCTTGCATAGATATGGTACACACATGTAAGAACACATTCCCAACTCCCATGCTCCAAACTCCAAAAAAATGCAAATACTCTACCAGAACTAAAAGAGTTTTCCCTTATTTAAGGTGCTGGCATTCAAGGCTATCAGTGCTCCATTGTGCTAAGCAATCTTTTTTGCTTAGCAGTAAACAAGACATTAGAGGATGGAGACAGCAAAGAAAAACCCAAACCAGCTTAATGCTTATTAAGACAAGTAGAGGTTGTTAAGACTTTCTTGGAACTCGATGATTAGCATCAGCCTGAATAATTCAATTCAGTGATTGCTGTTATAGTTTACCTTGACTTGACTCTCTTTATTTTTCAATACTTCTTCTATATCTGCTTTAGATGATTCAAACATCTTAGTTTGTTCATTTAGTTCACTAAACCGTTCACCCCATCCGTCAGCTTCTTGTAAAAGCTATAAAGGGAAACATCAGATTAGTGTGATTGCCTATTACAACCAAGAATCAAGGATGAATAGTACTCAAGCCTGTTATTTGTATTATCTATACATAAGCAGAGTTTTAACCTCTCACCCATCAGAAAGAACCAGAGATAGACTACAAGACAGTTAAACCTCAAACGCTGAAAAATAATACTTCTGTCTTACTGTCTAGTTGCTTTAGCTGCAATAGCTCTCCATTGTACTTAGTTGTTAAGATAATTTTAAACATTTATAGGAACAGTTGATTTAATATTCCATTCAATTAAAAACCCTGATGCAACAATATCAATGCATATAAAATAGTGACTACTCATGTAACAGCTACAAACACTGAGGAATGGATGGAGAGGAGAACATTCATTCCCCAATACGTGAACAAACTTCTGAAACTGTGCCTGTGCTTTTTCAACCCAGAAGAGGCTGTCAAAGTAAAGGAAACCAGGAAGCTTTTTGGACAATTTAAATTCACATGACTTGTAAAATGATATTATTTCTCCTACTGTCCTCTGTATCTCAAAGTAATTAAAAAATTTTATTTAAAAAAAGCTTCCCTGATAACGGAAGTCATAGCAACACAGCCATCAACACCAACTAGTATGTGTCTTTGTAACTAACTTGTTAACTAAAAGGACAGGTAGAATCCCAAGTTACATTTACATGAGTAAAGCCTCATTTCACAAAAATACTTTACAGTAGTAAAGAAACTAATACACTTAAGCATCAGTTCATTAAAAATAGCCACAGCAACATATTAAACCATGTCTTCACATTGTGAGAATGAAACTGAATTGATGCAAATTTCTGTTAAGATGAAACATGCAGTATAAAAACATGAGGTACAGTATCAAGTCTGTCAAAAGAATATTGCTTAAAGTTGCACAACAGGCAACTGATTTAAAAGCAGTGAATGTACAGAAAAGAATAACTAGGTTGAGAAACAAGAACAAAACAGTGACTTACACTAAAAATAAAACCAGGAAATGGTAGTTAAACAGGGGAACTGCGATGCAAATAGACAAGCAAGCCTGAACGCTACTTATCACAGGTAAACTAGAAGGCATAAAACAAAATGTATGTGACTAGAATTGGATGAACACCACTTGGCACACAACTGCACCATTCCAGCAGTAAACGCCACGTCTGAATTTGCAGCACCATGCAAACTGTGTATTACAGATAAACCAAATATACTCTTTATGCTAATACTGCTCAGAAGACGTACACAGGCAGCTACTTTTATCATTAACTGTCATCCTCAAAGGGAAGCTAAACTTCAAGAGATTCCTTCCCCATGAAGCCAAAGAGAAAATAAATTAACATGACTTTATATACCTGTAAAAATTACAATAAAGAGAAATAGCAAGAACTTGCAATAAGGTAAAGCAATAAATATTTCTGATGTTACTGCAAAAAACAAAGTACAGAAAGTTTGGAGTTCATTAACAGTTCCCTTGTTCAAACTAAAAGGCCCAATCCTCTCTCTGACACATCATAAATCTGAAACAGCACATCTGTTACAATGTTTAAGCTATGATGTGCCAGAAGATTATGACCCCTTAGTGCAAATGGGCAGAGGAAGAAAGTACTCTAGTTTTTGTGAACAAATAACACCTTTGTTACCTTTTGAGCATAAGTGAAATTCCATCTTAAAAAAAAAAAAAAAAGAAAGAAAGAAAAATAAAAAGGGGTATGGATACTCTAATATAGCAAGCTAACTCACAGGCTTATAACCACCTCATAAAAGAACACAAATAAAAAAGGCAGATACTTTCTCTTCTTTCCTTACAAGGTTATCTACTAAAAAGCACAGCAAAATACAGTATACACTACTGTTCTCAAATGTGAGTAAGGAACTACTATGCTCAGGTTATTTTATCTGGAAGGAATACAAAAATCCTTACTGTTATCTAGGAACCTGGCAAGTTAATTACATCCTGTGAGTTGATTTTACAGACTTGTTTCCCCAGCTTTGCTTAATTTAAAATGACTTCCTATAAAAGGTAGAGTAATTCTCAGCACTTAACAGGAAAAAAAAAAAGAATATTCCTTTACACACAAATAAATAATTGGATTATTTCTGTTTGAACCCAAGAAATTACCAGAGGAAAAAAATAAATTAAAAAAAATCCCCATCTCTTAAACTTTGAGCTCTGTTTCTCAAAATTTATTATGTTAGTATGCTGTCACATTTGAAATAAAGCACCAAGACTAGACCCTTCCTCCTCACAGAAGGGAAGAGGAATGATGCACAGATTAGACAACTCTTGAAAGACAATAATTCTCAAGCAACTGCAGCTCACAGTGCTAACAGACAAATCTACTGTTTCTCCACTGACAGTATCTAATAAAATTGTCTTTTTTTTTTTTGTAGGCACAAACATGTACTCCTAAAATTAGAGAAAAATATGAAGTTTAATGATAACAGAGTTGTGCAGAACTAAAATATTTCTCCTGCAAAAAACTATTTGCAGTAATTGATCCCCCCCCCGAATTTGTGATATGCACAATGTTCTGATAGGAAAGACTAAAACACTCCCCAGCTTTTTATAAGACTCCTAAACACCAACAGACTTAAACTTCTACTCCTTGTCCATCCCCCTCAAGATACCTATCAGGTTACAGTTCAGACAAGATCATCAGTCAGTCAGGAAAAGAAGTACATCTTCCTTTAAAGCAAACAACCCAAAACCCTCCAAAAAACCTAACACATTCCATGGAACATTTAATGTTCAGAGGGAATATCTTTTTATCCAAAAAACAAATGCAACAGAATAATGTCATTGTAACACTAGTTACTGCACAGGGCAACTATTGCATATGCTGAACATTGTTTAAAATAATCAGCATTCTTTCAGATCTTGCTACGGCACTGAGGAAAATAAACAGATAAAATCTGGGAAGTAACAGTCTTCTCTGTCCCTCTGCATTGCTCGCCTGACTCACTGAATTACTACAGTAATTCTGTTACCTGGCTTTTGTATATTCTGCAATTTCTTAATTTGTTTTTTGGGATCAATTCTAAGTATTTTCTCTCTGCCTCTGCAGAGGATCCTAGCTGTAGACTTGCTTAAATCTTTCTGCTTTTTTAAAGTCTCAGCAAAGTTATTTTTTGTCTTACATTAACATAAGGCCTCCTTCTCACTGAATTCTATGTGTGTTTCCCAACAAATTATTTCTTTTTTAAAACAGGACTATTTTAGACAAAGTTATTCCAACATAAAATAATTCTAACGCCACATCCTCCTCCTCATTCCATTTACAAAAATATGCAAGGGGTATTAACACACATGTAGGATGAGCTCCTTGGAGAAGTCACATGTACATGGTATCGTAAGAAAATACAGTATTTCTAAGGATAACTAGGAAGAACCTACCTGTTTCTCACTTTCCTGGAGATGGCAGTTTTCATCTACTGCATCTTGAATGGATGTCCTGAGTCTCTCTGTATTAATTTGATATACTTTTAGGGTGGATTTAGCCTAAGAGAAACAAAAAAGTGTGTTTAAACAGTATAGGTGAAGATAGAAGTGGGGACACTTAGATGGTACTATTGGCCTTATTCTTAGGTTTGCTAGCTATGTTATACACATATTCTCATATTTTCCTTACAATTTCAACAGGTTTTGCTGATTGCAGTTTTGCAACACTATAAATCATTGTAGATTAAGATGACAAAGAAAAGACAAGGTAACTATCCTTCCCAATAAATGCCAATCATGATAGGAAATTCAAAGTTGCTAAATCAAGTCACACAAAAGTACTAAGCTTTACAAAGTCTGTTGGTTTACTCAACATATTATTTCTTCACCCTTAGTAGAAAAAAAAACAAACCAAAGCTTTGAAAACAGAATTTATAAATAAGTACCTCATCAATTTGTGACTGGATAGACTTTGCTTCATTTTCCAAAGACTCCACTCTCTTCTGAATTTCAGCCACCTGAAAATTATTAGTTGTCATATAGCTTCTTCCACAGATTTGACTGAAAAGGTCTAGGCAATTAAGAAGTTATTGTAGTTTGCAAACCAAGACAGTTTTAATGCCAAATCAGTAAAAACAGCTTTTCTTCTTTTGAGTGTTTTCCTCTATGTGTGTCATTCTTCAAATATGCTACAGGGAGTATGAGGGGAGACAAAACAGGAAATGTAGTTTTTGCTTAAAAAAACTGCAAAAATAATAGCTTGCCTTCTCCATGGAGATATTTTTCTTTGTGGAATTGAGGAAAAAAAACCCTCAAACATAATAGTAGTAAACACAGGATTCTATTTATTCTTACCAAGTTATCACTTTCTGACTGTTTAGATTTTTCTTCTTCCAGTTCTTTTTCTAGATTCTCTATTTCTTGTTTGAGTTCCAAGTTTGACTTGTTCAGTTTTTCATGCATCTCCTAAATCGAGTTGTTTTGAGAGCATAAAACATTTGACATTAATTACAAAAAAAGACAACAACTATGTTTTAAAAGTGACAGCAAAGAACATTTAACAAATATCACCATATCAAGGATAAATCTCAAAGTACTCTAGAGATTCTTGCACATTAACAAAACCTGTAACAATTAGCTCCATAGGACCCGAGGTACAGACCAGGACAAATCTATTTGGTTTTTTTTATTACATAAATTTTATAGATCTTATTAGGTGTTTTGATAAACTTTTTTGTAACTCTTACAAATGTATTCACAGCTGAGGGGACATAAACAATGGAGTGGTAATCTTTGTTTATAACTGTGTTCCAGTAGCCCTCAAAATGTATTTGAATTAAATCACATATGAGAAAAAAATACTTTATGCACTACTCTATCCCCTGGAAAAAGGAACAATTTACTTAAAAAAAAAAAAAAAACCTGTCAAATATGCCTTTTGCTCTATAAGTAATTTTTAAAACAGTTGTTGCAAAAAACTTCTCTTAATTTAAATGCCTCACTTTTATGTCATTTTCAGCAACCCAGGAGTAAAATAACAATGTTCTCAAAATTTTTTTTTTGGGGTTTTGTTATTGGGGGTTCTGGGGGTTTTTTTTGTTAAGTTTTGTTTGTTTTGTTTTTTTTTTAAAAGAGCAGCATTTTCCTGAAATGCTGCCTTAACCGTAGAAAATACAATTTACACTTATCTTTTTACCTCAAAAGAAGATGCATCTGTTGATTCTTTCCTAACGTTATCATCCTTCAAAGACAATTCTAAATCTTCAAACTAAAAAAAAAAACAAAACAAAAAACCACCACTTTGTCAGAATGTATGTAAAGAATTGCTTAAATAACAGCTTTACTTTATGATGCTCTGGTCTAAAACACAGCTACAACCTAAATACTCATAAATGTATATTGCTGGAAATCAGGAAAACCTTAGCCTTAGCAGGTTATCCCAGTCACATAAAGCAAAGATATTCTAAAGCTGCTGTCAGTGAAACATACTGAATTAAAACTTAAAGGCAGAACTTGCTACCACCTTAATTGCACTTAAAGGCTCTGATAAGGAAAAGCATTTGAAGACTCACTTCAAAAGGTTTTTAACATCTTACTTGTAGATAAGTTTATTACTTTAAATACTTGGTAAATTGAGTCAATTTCTGTGACATATCTATCTGAAAGCAATAAATGAGGACATTACCTCTTTTTTGCAAAGGCTGAGTTTTTCAAGTATTTTGCATTTGTCTTCAACTAGTTCAGCAATTTTATTGGCAAGCTGTTTTTCCCTTCCTACAAAAGGACAGGCAGTTAGGTGTTGCAACATCCAAAGAATTAAAGGAGGGGGAAAAACAAGTCATACTCCATAGAGACTGTATGAAAAATAAGCTTACCTACATAAAGTCGACTTCTAACCTGAAATAAAAACAATAAATAAATACTGTAAAAGTCTGATCAATTACTCTTGCACAGTATCTGAAAGCTCATCTTTTACGCTGTAGTTCCATGATCAGTTTAACCAGAGAGCTTGAAAAAGGAATATAACTACTGGCTGCTGTCAAAAATAGGCAACTGCACCCTCTGCCCTTATCCCCTCCACGGCTGTGTGTTTTCCCTGCCCTTCTCCCACTCTAACTGAAGACAGTAAAGCAGGGAGATGAAGTGAGCTTTCACCTGAGTCATTTTTATAACACACATGTGTATAGTCATCACATAACCAGGGCTGCCAACACAAAGTGGCAGTGGACATGCACGGCCAAGAGGGTAGGAAGGGGAGGGAGGGGGAAGTTCCATGTGCCAACTCAGACTTAACTTCCTATGAAGAAAAAACTCCATGTTGTAATGCATAACAGTTAGAAGTGAAAGAAAGGTGTTTACTACTTGATGGGCATCCTGCCCAGATGTGTCACAATGGTTAAGTGCTAAATAAGCAGCTGCAACTTGGGGTCTAGTGCCCTAGAATGAAAATCTAACAAACTGCAGGACAAAACCTGCCACAAATGGCCAGGACAAGAGATGCAGAAGTTGACTGAACCCATAGAAACTTTACAATACATTTGTGTCAAGGCTGGGCCTGGATCGTGTGCCTAACCTAAAACAGGTCCCTCAGATTTTCCCCATTTCCTCCTCTTTTAAAACCATGGGATGGCCAAGGAGTCCAAGCAGTAGAAAAAGAGGAAAAAAGTCATAAAAACATTTTATCCTATCATCTCCCCCCAAAAATAAAACCAAACCCCTTTTACTTGTGAGTAAGTAAACCATTAATTCTTCAAAGAGCAGTCAGTACATAAGTATGGATGACTGCAAAAGTCATCAATAGCTTCTACAGTATCTAATGCCTCAGTAACAAGTGCAGGAGGAAAACGATAAAGCTGCTGCTTTACTGATTTCAGCTGAAACACCTCTTCCATACCACCTAGAGGCATGCTGCTAGAAAACAGAAGGAATGATGCAAATTATAGATACATTAACTTAAACAAATACAGATCCCCTTCTAGACAATCTGAATTGCTGCTGCAGAGTAAGGTGGCATTTTTCCAGATGTACACTGATGTTACAACCCTAAAAATACAGGTGCTTGTATCTGAAAAACTAAACCTCTACACAACCTACCTTCAAACATGAACATCATTATACCTAGCTCCAAAATCATATTCTATTTAAGAATATGCAAAAACTAGGGAGGCATTTTGAATACTGAATTATGGACACTGACCTCATTTCATTAGTAGAGTATAGTAGGCAGTTGTTATTATTCCGATCCTTACTTACAACAGAAGATAACCCTTACCTCAAAAATAGAATGTGATTTGTACATTAAAAGGCTTCAGTATTGCATTTCTCTAGATCATCAGCTGAGAGCCCCCAAAGAGTGGAAGACCTCCACAGCCCTCAAAAATAATTTAAGGGCTAACTTTGAAAGTCTGCAGTAGAAATTAAAAAGGTAAGGAAAAAGGAAGCTTTACTACAGTGAGTTTCATTGTGTTTCCTCCAAAAACAGTCACTGAGTACATGTTGCAAGATTTATTACCATGAAAAAAAACAGACTAATTCTCAGTTTGTCTTTTAGAAGGATTCTATATTCAGCCACAACAGATTTAAGACTCTGAAACATTATATATCTTTAAAAGAATAGCAATTTCAAATCACACCATTAATGCCCTCAGCATATCTGCACGCGATATGAACACTTACCGATTGGTAACTTCTATACAAGAACAAGAGAATTATAAAGGCTCCAACAATGCCTGCACAAATCACTATTTCCCAAGGGAAACCATACAGATCAGGACCAGGTCTCATATCTTCAGGCAGTGAAGCCACAGCCTGGAAAATAAAGTGAAAAGCTTCAACTAAAGGAAGAAGAGTTAGTATTTTCAAAAGAAATAGAAATAAACTTAAGTCAACGTGTAATGTCTAAGGCTTCAACATCTATATTTTTCCAGAACTCTGAGAAAATAGTTAATAGAAGCCTTTGCTTTTTAAAATATACATTTACGGGGGGTGGGGGAGTTCCAACATGATACAATGATGCCTAAATAAAACTCTAAAACCTTTTCTTTCCGAGCCTACTAGTTAAGTACTGCTTCAAGTCAGCTACACACTGCACTCTTCAAATAATCAATACTGACAAGTATTTTATGATTTTCCAGTCTAAAATTTGTTTGGTAGAAAAACCTGCTCAACCAACTTCATGCTAAAATAGCATATTGACCACAGTCAATGATTTAACGCATTTTAAACACTTAAATAAACTCACATTTTATTGTAAACGGGTATCAGTACTTTCTCAAAGATATAACCTGTTTTAACATAGCTCATGTTTACTACGTGTGAGCTGCGTTTAAGACGTGTCACCGTGAGGTCTTCCCCCCCTTTCTTGAGCAAGCCAGCCAGAGCACCCCCAGTTCACGCCAAGAGGGGGGGGGGGGGTGTGCGCGCCATCGAGGAGCGCTCGCTGCGCTGCTCGCACTTTCTGGGACCGGTGTCATTATTCTGGAAACAGCGGGCAGATTCAACAGGGCCCCCCCAGATCCGCGCCGCTCTAGGCAGGCTGCCGGGCTCCGATGCAGGCCGGCGAGGCACAGCCCGTCCGGGGGTCGTTTCTTTCGGACCCGAGCCCTTCGCTGCACCCCGGCAGTGCCGTTTCCTCCAACGCCGAGGTGCCGCTGCACAAGACCACCGGCCCTCCCGGGGGTGGTTCGCCAGAGCCAACCCCCGGGCGGAGGCGGGTCCCGCACTCACCCTGCGCGCCCCTTCCAAGGCCAACGCGCAGTAGCGCTGCGCGCTCTCCCGCAGGCCCAGCCACCAGCCGGCGGTGACGGCGTCCGGAGCATCCCCGCGGCCGCCGGCAGCCATCTTACGGTGGGCGGCTGCGGCACGAGCCCAGCACCGCGCAGCCCCTTCCGGCTCGCCGCTTGACAACCGGCCTGTACCACTGCCGCGGATGGGAGGAGCGGGGACAAACCATTGCTGCCGAGGGAAGGGGGGGCAACGGGGCAGGCAGAGGTGGGAGTAGCCGTCAGAACTTGGCGGGCTGTACCACTGCGGCAGGAACGGGGGCGCAACACCATCGCCGGGGGAGGCCGCAGCGGGAGGTACCACTGCCGGGGGAGGTGAGTGCGCAGCCCCGATCTCCAGGGTCATCAGGCCCTGGGACAGGTGCGCTGCGGTCAGGGCCGCTCTCTCCTCGCCTGCCCTGCGCAGCTGCTCGTGCGAGGCAGGGTGCGGTGGGCCCAGGGAGCCGCAGTTCTCCAGGACCTCTCTCTTTTTCTACAGACCCTTCCCCTTCGCGTTACGCCCTCAAGCGGGAAGGACCGACCTCTTCCCTCAGCGAACGCCCTGCGGACCGTCCCCCGGTAATGCCGCAGCCCCGTTGGCCGCGAACCTGCTCTTGTTCCTCACTGAAGTGACGCGCAGCAAAACTCACCTCCCCTCTGGCGTCTGCCGTCTCCATCGGTACCCGCGCGGCAGCAGAACTGCCCCAAAACAGAGCTGTCTGGGCCGGGTTCCACGGGGAGGGCCTGCCCCAGCCGGGGAGACATGTCACCTGGCCGCCCGCCTTCCCGAGCCGGGGGCTGGGGTTGGCATGGACCCGGCGGGGCGGGGCGGGGGGTGGTGGCAACAGGTGGATCAGCGACCGGCCGCTCGTCTCGGCGCCAGTGGGCTGGGTGCCGGCAGCGGCGGCAGAGCGCGGAACACCGGGCCGGGGTTGCCCTGTGGGCGGGGTGGATCAGTGTCGCTTAAAGTAGATTCCTTCAGCTAAGTTTCCATGTTAAAAATTGCTGCCGATACGCAAATATAAGGGACAGTGCGAGAAGCGGTTGTTGCAATGTTACGTAGCCACGGGTTCTTTTTCCTCTCGTTCAGTAGGACTAACTCTGGTTTTGTAATACATTTTTTTCTGTTTCTTTTTTTTCTCTTCTTTTTTACATGTACCTAACTGCCCCCCCCCCCCCCTTTTTTTTTTTTTTTAACATGTGGTAACTCAGTTTTCACAAGGAGTGACTGGCCAGTGAAGCTTGTACTACCTAAGAGATAGTAACTGGTGGAAGTGGGTTTTTTAAACTGTATCAAACAATACAAGAGTGAGTTGGTCCATAGCAGTGAACTATCAACAAGCATTGAAGTCCAGTCTGGTTCATGAGGGGGAAAAAATGCAAAGCCCTTCAGTTTTTGTCTCCTAAACTGCAGTGTAGCCAGAGCCTATGTAAGCACACTGGAAATCAAGAACAAACTTTGGTGTTTCTTAAACTCCAATTACCCAGTCTAAACAAAGGTTAACACAGAAAAGCAGGAAGTGGAAACTCTCAAGGTCAGGTTGGACAGGGCTATGAGCAACCAGATCTAGATAAAGGTACCTTCCAACCCAAAACATTCTATGATTCTGTGATTCAAAGTAGCAAAATTAATGAACCTTACTACATACCACCTTACCTGATACTATTCTTCTGTTCAGAGCAGACAGTGCAACACCATCTACCTTTAATCACATTCATCTGTCAGCGCAATTTGTTGTGCACTTACAGAATCACACAGAATCATTTGGATTGGAAAAAAACTTTATGGTCAAGTCCAACTGTATTTCTGTTAGAGCCAGTAAGGTCCACCTTCATTCTGTCTCTACATCTTGATATTTTAGACACCTCCATAGCAATCACAGTGCCATAGTGTATTTTATCTATTTGCTTAGAGGAGATTTTTTATGCAGTTATGAACTATGGGAGTCTTTGGGAGTCAAGATTTTGAAGTTACTTTTTAAAAACAATGGGGGTATTCTGCATCCTAACCCAAACTTTCTAAGGCAAGCAAATTTAATCAGTACTGTCATGGGTAATCAAGGGAGCTATGAGTTTCATTTACAAAAAAAAACAAAACAAAACCAAAACACACACAACACACACAAAAAAAAACCAACAAAAAAAACCCCACAGCACAACCCCTAAAAACAAAGCAAACAAAAATGCTGGTATTTGGACCACTGAGCTGTTTCCTGTCTGTTCTGGAAAAAAAAAAAAAACAAACCCACACTAAATTCTGCAGTGCAAACAACAGAGATGGATGAATAGCAACTAAGCTGACATTTTCTTGTTTCATCTCTATCTCATTTAGCATCAGATATCCCCAGAAACAAGGGGAGTGCAGAGGGCTTATTTAAAAGGCCCTTTCTTTCTTTCTTTACAAGATACATTTTAGAACATAACTGACTTAATTCTGCACTAATGTTAACAGTATTTCACAAAAAATTCTTACCTTTTTGGTAATACTCTTCACTGCTGAAAATACAGATTTTATCAGTTCCCCAATCTCAAAAGCACTCCAGCACAGAAGGATCTGATATACCCAGCTTCCCTCTGGTTTGTTCATAAGGAAAAAAAAAGTTTCACATTACAATTGTAAACTTAATATAATTGCAACTTTTAAAAAATTTATTTATTTATTTATTTATTTTAAGCTTGCAAATTTATTTTCCTTAAAATTAAGAAACTCAATACTTACCACTACTTGCAACATAGTTCTGGATGGCACCTGAGAAAGGCTTTTTGTTATCAAATTGAGAATCAGCTACCGAACTGTCCAGTTTTTCTTCATAATTTACTGAAGGAATCACTGTTGCTTTTGAATGTTGGTCACTGTTGTGTTCTCTGTCTACAGCTGCATTAATTTCACATTCCTTCTCTGGTGTTTCTTCTAGTAGCTTTCTTCTGCTGCCTACTCCTGCAAGTAACGGTGAAGGGAAATCATGCTTATTTTCAGAGGTTTCAACTTACACATCCTTGTAACATACTAACTTCTACAGAGATTTTGATTTTTTAATTTTTATTTTCCTCAGCTTAAGGCCAAACACTGGAGTGCTACATTAGCGTAAAAATGTGCTACAGATTCATGATTTAAGTAATAATTGTTCAGTTAATGGTCTCAGAACAGAGTTTAGAGGATAGAGCTTTAAGCAAAACACAAGTTGTAGTAAAGTATTTAAAGTCAACGTTCAGGAAAAAAATATTCTTGTTTTTGATAGCCTGTAGATTTCCTGTTCAGGATTAGTAGGTCTCTTTCTTCCATAAAGCCAAATACAAGGAGGAAAAACTTTACAAAAAAAGCAATTAAAAATGTTATGTAAGATTAAAGATAAATAAGTTACAAGATTAAAAGCTTCACTGTGAAATACAAGAAACCCCAGGCATTTTTGTGCAGAAGTGTGACTTAAGGCACCTAGCTGCTTCAGTTTCAGGGTTTTGGCATAATTTTACTAAAGATTGCTTTCAAAAAAACCCACACCTTACTTACCCATGTAAAAAAAAAAAAAAAAAAAAAAAAAAAGGAATAATTTTTAGTTCTATGCTTCAAACTGGCCAAAGACATCACAAATAGTTCAATCAATAGTCAAAGGTAAGAAAGAGTAACTGGCTCTTAAACTGTTACCATTATATTAACTCAATTTGTATCATCAGATCCTCAAAATAGAAATCAGTCATTAACTTCTCTGAGTTAGGCTTGCCAGAAGGAGATGGTGTTGCATCTGCTGTATTTTTTTTTCTCAAAGCAAGCAATGTTTTGGTTTTGGTAGATCACTGTTGGCGAAGCATTAGACCAGTACCTTTAGCTGCAGTTCGGGCCGCACACTTAACTGTTAGAGCAGACAAAAGCTCTGGCAACTCTAGAAGAACATTCCTTTTAGCCATACATTTTTCCTGCCCAGTGTCAAAATTGTGCCCCTTTTGTGCAGACAATCACTTGTTTCCTCTTCACAGTACTGTTTTTACGTGAGTAAGCCGTGGTTTCATGATGAATCTTTTCAAATCGCTGGTGTAGCTCCATCAGTTTGCTTCCCTCACAGAGATCCTCTAAAGGTTGTTTAACATCCTGGTTTAACTTTAAATAAAATTGTTGGAATGTAATCAGTGGATTTGGTAAGTCTGCGTGTTTATCATACAATATTTGCCTGGTTCTGGGACATGAACTCTGCCCTATTACAGTTTTGTCTATTTTCTTGGTTTTGCTGGACTCTGCAGCAGTTTGGTTTGGTTTTTTTTTTTCAAAATGTGAAGCCATCCTTCTTCAAATTGATCTTGCATGATTTCTAAATTGATTTCATAATTTTCTGCACCTCCTACAGAATTAGTAGTATCTTCTTCTTGTTCAGATCCCTTTTCTCTTAACTCCACCTCATTTTTCTGTGCAATGTTTAATTCTTCTAGCTTTGATGTCATTCCTGTTTTCATTTGTCCTTTTTTTTTTGACATACCTGAATCCTCAGACATTTTTCTACAGGCTTTATGATTAGTTCTACTAAACATAATTGCAAAGAACCCTGATGGTCTGTTAAAAAATGCTACCTGGAACTCTTTCTGTTAGAATATAATTTTTATTCTTTATATTTGTGGACTTCAACTTTCTGATTTTCAGATTCTTGTTTCTTCCCCTCTATCTTTTTATAGTAGCAGCAATTAATTTTTCAGTATTATCCATCCTTTCAGCTATAACAGTATCTTCTTCTTCAACATATATTTTATTAGCCAGGTTTCTGAGCAATCCCATGTTGCCAGGTTTTAATTAATCTGCTTTTTTTTATTAGAAATCTGTCTTTCTATTAGAGGGTTTTAGGAGACACTAAGTGTAATGCTATAAAGTGTGTTCTATTTTAGACGACTTCCAGGGAAAAAAATCACATTCTGTCAGGCTAGTATCATGAAACTGCTTTGTTGCTTTTATTGTCAGTACATTTTCTGTATATATTTGGTTTGGACTCTTCATTTAACTGAAGACATTGGTATTACTGTGCCTTTTGAAGTAGTGTTTGATGATGCCTTCCAAAACTCAGATTAATTTTCCATGACTTTGTATCTTGTACTGTCATAACAGCTTGAATTGATGGGCCTAAATCTGATGATACAGAATAATCTCTTTTACTCTATCACATGTGATTTTTATATTTCTTTCCAAGATCTGGATTAGGACTGTCCTTTGACCTATTCCCTAGTACCAGAAGCTTACATTGGGATTGTGAATCTTCCTGTGTTATTTCTGCTTCACCTTTCTGATGATGTTGCATGTTCATAGGAACTTGTTCAGTTTGTAACTTCTTTCCTGACCAGCTACCAACAAAAGCATTGAGTCTCCTGTCTTTTACTAATCTGGTGGATTTTGTTGAGGTACTTTTTTACCTCCCACTCCCCTTTTTGTTATTTTGCACTGCCAGCTGAAGAGAAAGATTATTCTCTTTGGAGGCATCTGCGTTACTGTTATCTGATTCATTACATTTAACCTTTTGATCTGAGGTGTCTTCCGTTTCTTTTCCCCATAGTATTTTATCAAGGATTATACTGGGAAGCTTAGTTCTTCGCAGCAAGCAGCTTTTATCTTCCATTCTGAAAACCTTCTATGTTTTCCAAGTGGACAATTTCTTTGGAAATTTTTGGAACCTGTTAAACTGAAGCCTCTAGATGAGGGGTGAGGAGAGAAGGCTGGTCTGGAGTCGGTTCCTAGGACTCCACATTTCTGATACTGTTCATCATTAAAAATAGCCTGACTGAAATATTTGCTGTTTTCATAAAACCCCAGTGGGTCGTTTTTATTCTGTTTTGTGAATTTCCTCTCCATCCATTTTGAACTGGCTTTTCAATGCTGAGTTTTGTTCAGTGTGACAGCATTCAGCTGGTTTGCTTTTCTCAGATGTTTCCAGAACAGGACTAGGTTCACTGTCATATAGGGTCTTCTGGATGCTCAGATTATTATCTGCAGTTCCTGGTACTTCCCCATAATTTGGTAATTAATTTTCTGCATTTACAGATTCTTGAATACAAGTGTTCAGGTTATTTTGTTCTTTTTGCACTGTTTCAACTGTTCCCATTTTTTTTTATTTTCCCTGCAGATAAGCTCAAATTTCCACTGTATTTTCAAAATTTAATTTTGAAGGTAAATGTAGAGAATCTTTGGAGACAAGGTCATTACAATCACCTTTTATATTGGTGTTTTCCTGACTTTCACTACTCTTCCAAACATGTTCTTCAGTACTGAAATAACTAAACAAGGATACATACTGTCTTTGTGATACTTCAGAGTGTACTAGTGTTTCCACAGGTAAAATTTGTGAAGCATCGCTATCGCTAACTAATTTGACAAAATGTTTTGCTTTTTCATTACTGTGTTCATTATTTTGCATGGGTAGTGACAAAAACAGATTACTCTCTTGGATTGTAGTCTTTCAGGCAGCTCCTCAGTAACTCTCTGTTTTACTCGTACTTTCATTGCTCTGTTATTATTTCCTTGTAATATTTCATAATCTTTTTCAGTTTGGGGGGTTTCGTCACTGAAAGACACATCATTGTGCAAACTGCACTTGCTCTTCTTGGGCTGTTGAGCTCTGAAGCTTCGGTACGTATGCAAAATCACTACAAGAAGAAATGGCTCTGTTCTTCATCTATGTCAGGCAGTTTTTGTGTCTGAGGGATCACAATTCTGAGGTGGGCCAGAAAAAGGAGAAACCTGATCTGATGCAATTGATTCATGTCCCTGTTGATTATCATATGTGACCATATTATTATAATATTATGATTCATAAAGCTATTATATATATATTTGTATACCAACCTGACTGGCCATGTTTGCTTCCTGACTCCTGACTTCTCTTTTTAGCTTCAGCATTTTTCATCAGTTGGCTTTCTGATATCAAGTATTGTTCTGAACTGTGAGGTTCAATTGGCTTCTCTTTGTCACTTGTTTGCATATCAAAAGATGATTCCATGCTATTTGAAGTGCTTTTGGTGTCATTAAGAGTACCCACACTTGTTAGTACCTCCCTAGGATTTGGCCTGTTACTGTTCAGATCTATTATTTCTTGTGCATAATTCTCTTCATCTTCTTTCTCTGTCACTGCTTTAAATATCTCCTTTGTTTCTTTGTCCATGTGTAATTCTTTCTGATCTAAAGCCTGCACTTCTTCATTCTTATTTGCTTCATCCTCTGATTCTCCGTTTTGCTGGTCTTCTGTAGCAAATTTATCTTCTTCAGCATGACCAAAATCCAGAACGTTACTTAAACCCAGAGTAAACCAATTTGATTTGGATTCTTGGGTTTCACTCTCTTCTTCTGTCAATAACTCTGTGATTGGTGTTTCCTGTTCATTATTGGAATGTCCAGACACATCAGAAACATCATGGATTCCCGGGTCATTTTTTTGTGATGCCAAACCAACATTCACATTCTCTTCACCAAAATACAGAAAGTCAGTCAGTCCACCTTGAAACCAAACAGATGCTGGAGGTTCTTGTTCCTCCTTATCATTTGGCTCCTCTAACTCATTTGCAGCAGTTACCACTATTTTTCTGCCTCGGTATGCGTTTTCTTCTAAAGATTCAGTCATGACTTTTAAAGGCTCTTCATCATTTTTACTTCCCGTGGTGAACCATCCCACAATCCAACTAGATTGAGCTGAAATGGGCTCTAGTGGGAGACTGTTTTGTGTTTGTGGCTCTTCAGTATCATCTTTTCTATTCTCATTTTTTCTAACCAACTTTTTGCTCACAGACTCCTCCTGAGTGTGAGATTCCTTTGAATCATTTTCAGAAACTGATTCAACTCTCTCTTCCTTTTGCATGGAGTCTCTTGTATATTTTAAGAGTTTGTTTTTGTGCAGCTTTGATTCTGCATCAGATGATGAATATTCACTTTCTTTGTTGTGATCATGTAACGTGCTATCTCCATTTTCAAAAGTGTACTTATCTCCATGAAGACAAAGGAAATCAGTTTCCTAAAAGAACAATATTAGCTTTTAAAATGTTTTCATGTGTAATTTTCTACAGCACTCTGTAGCACAGCAGTATATTCTCCTTTCTGTGTAGTTATGTGTGTGTATAACTTTACACAAAGGGCTGTAGTTATATTATTCCTAATGATTCTATATAATATATCAGATAAAAGGTATTTTAGAGGACAATAAAGAAAAAAAAAGTTTTGAATTATCTGAAATAAAATATGCATCAACACTTGAATTTCTAATTGGATATTAGATGTTCAACTGCTGTGAACTACATTGGAAAATCTGGTGAGGTTGGTTTACCTTAGTGAGCACTTCAACTTCTTCTGAAATAAAAACTTCCTCAACCTTCACAGCATCTTTTGGGAAATATCCAAAATCCTTTCCTTTCTGTTAAAAAAAAAAAAAAAAAGGCAATGAGAGCATTTAAACTTTTAAGTGATAAGTATGTTAGGTGCTTGCATATATGCTATATAAACAAATAAGTTTATAGGACTGTCCCCTACCCCCTTTTTTGTTCGCTCAAAAGATGGGTTTATCATTCCATTTGCCATTTGAGGAAGCAAGGGGAAGTATATTACTCCATACTGCTATTTTCAGTTTATTTTCATGAACATGTGTTTGTGCAGAGCCTTAACACTGCTTCAACCAAAGACAGTATTGTATTCATAGATGGGCTTAACAAGCTCCTACCATAGTCAGCTGCAAATTTCCCATTGACTCAAGTGGCAGAAAAATTGTGCCTTGATAACTAATGACCTTTAAATAGTTACAAGACAAGTAGGATATGAAATTGAGGTACAAGGCCAGGTGCAGCTGAACAGAAAATGAAGATGGCAACAACACAGAACATAAGTTGATGATAATGCTGAAAAGAATCAAGTAAGGGTCAGTCTGTCCAAGAAACAAACCACTAGTTTTACATCAAACCATTGCATGTTGCCTTTAATGGAGGAATACTCATTGGAAATCCAGGAATAGTGAGGTGCCTGCAACATACTCTCAGATGAAAAAAAAACGAAGGCAGAATTTCACTGTGAAACAATAAATTTGGCATATCATTTACAAAAGAAAAAAAAAAAGTTTACCAGTATCTTGTGGTTTTGAAGCACTTACAGTTTTACTAGCAATTGGATTTGGATCAATGCATCTGTTCCTTCTCAGCTATAACACAGCTCCATGGCTGTTCTAACTACTTTGCCAATTGTTCCAAATCATAAAATGTGTCGTAACTTCTCTGAGAACTTTTCCTTGAGCACTGAAGTGCGAAGTCAGGTCCCAGTACTGGACAGCTGATTAAGCAACTGTAAAACTTCTTACCCACAGACTTGCGGGCAGGCACCTGACCTGTTAGACCTGAGTATTTTTAAGAAAACCAAATTAAATCATTACAGCCAAATGATTAGATGGAGTCAAAAAACTTGGATTTTTATCTTTGGATTCTGATTCTTTGTTTCTTTATGAGCAATTTTTGCTAAGATTTGATTTTTTTCTTTCTATATAAAGATAATAACAATGACCCATCTCCCAAATACTCTACAGCTGGTTAACATTACAAAAAAAAAGTGGAAGATCCCTAGAAAGCAAGCAGACTGCAGTTGTCATGCTCTTACTATACAACTAAATTATTTGTAGGGAAAGTCTTTCAGATTGAAGTACTTACACTTCCTGTCCACAAGTTTTCATTTTTCCTTGAAAGTTTGGAGTATACCATTATCTCCTCCCCTGTTTTGAAGTTTAGATACCGGCAATCAGGCCCTAAGTAGTCTGTAGTGGCTTGAACTCTGCTCATTGCCGCTGGCATAGTATTCAGGAAGAAAGAAACAAGTAAGTATAGCAGCCATTTTGTCTTAAGTCAGATAGGTTACAGAACAAGTCTAATACATGGAAATACATTAAAATGTTTGTTAATACATCAATATGTGCTTTTGTTATGATACTAATCCATTTATAACGTCAAGTGGAAAGCAACTAATTGCAAAAAGCAGCTCTATCCTGTTTTCTTTCCTATTTACTACAGACATCAAAGAGAAAAGCTCTTATCCTTGTGTTCCAGTCCTTAATTCAGCCAACCTTTCAAGGTTGAAATGTGTGTGGAGAATTAGCAAATCCAACTACTAAAGCTGGATCTAAACAGCTTAAAATTATTTCCCAGGCATATTTATAATTGTATGGTTTAAAAATTGTAAGTTAAACCTAGTAATTATATCAGGGATTTTGTCCTCTATTTTCAATACATTTATCTTATGGAAAAAAAAAAAAAATAGTAATTTTTAAACAATATAAACCTTAAACACATTGCCAAAAGCAAGGTTTCCATTTCAATTTTAATGACTTTAAATTGTATTTGTGACCAGCTCTGTCTTCCCTCCAGAAACCACTAGTGATGTGCTCTGGTCATTTTGGAGCCCTTTCCACGTGCTGTTCCACCAAGACAGATATCTCTGAGCATCCAGAACACACTGAAGTGAGTATGGCTCCCCAGGAAAATAAAGATCCATTAGCAGAGGAAATCTAAGCCCTCTCCCCCTTCAGGACAAGTTATCCACACAGAAAGTGCAACACTAAAGGCTGCCAAACCAATGGAGACAGCTTAGAAACAGGTTCAGCTACATACAGGTTCACAGTGACAGGTTTCACAGTGGTAATTAGTGGATAATAAACGGGTCATTAGTTATTGCTGCCCACTTGTGATTCAGTAGCTCTGCCCCCAGCAGAGCTATTTACTCCCCAGAAATTCCAGAACTAGTTACTGCTTTTACATAAAGAGGATATATTAACAGGGTCTTTTGTGAGAAGGATTACAAAAAACCCAAGCCAAACAGTTTGCTTACAGTAGAAAAAAATTAGTTTTGCATGATGGGCTTTGAATGTACTATAAACATAAAATACTGATTTTCTTTCTCAGTTTGTAGCCCATGATTTTGATTTTTTAAAATCTCTGTTGTTCTTGTAAAGAATGAGCTAAAAATACTTTAAAGCTGCTTTATACTGCCTGTTTTAAGGAAACCTGAGAAAAAAATAGCTATTTGAGAGCATTTTTACTGAACTTTGATCTTTATATACTTATCCAATGCAATCCCAATGGTATTTTTTTCTCTTTTTGTTTGTAAAGTTTAAGCCTATTGCTCATTTAGTACATTGAGCAACAAACATTTTCACTGCTAATTTTGACATTATGGTTCACAACAGTTGCACATACACCACAGGCACCTTTTGAAAAAACAAAACCAAACAAAACCAAACATTTTACTTACTCTCACATTCTGGATCACCACACTTCTTCCATTCTGAAAGTATCTTTGTACTCTGAAGACTTGTTAAAAAAGAAGTCATTAACAGCAAAATTCTCTGATCCAAGATCCTTGACATTTTAGATTAAATCTGGAATGCACTGAAACCATGGAAACTGCATCGATGTGCCCTTAACAAGAATATTCTACAGTAATTTTCTTCGCCTAACAAAACATCACAAATTCATAATCCTGTTTTCCTTCTCTCATCTGCTTAAACAGAAGTACACTGTGCTAACCTGCTAACAATCTGCAAAGTCAGGTGTCCTGATTATACGCATACATTTAATAATTAACTGTGTTCCGATAGCTAGGCTGATGTTTTGAATACAAAGAAACTAGTTCCGGTCACATCAAAATTTAGCCTGTGCCAGATCGGTTCTTTTGTACCGAGTTTGTGGAAGATTTATCACATTTGTGCAGAGTTGTATTAGGATGTTTTCTGGATTATGAATGCATTTTTACTATACGTCTTTCATCTGATTTTAAGGTGGACTATCAGTTTTATACTGATACTGATTTGCATGATTGCTAATGTAGCTAATGATAATTTTCTATGTTTTTTTTCTTTTTTTTACTTAATAAACTCTATTTTTTTTTTGTGCTCTGATATGTTTTAGGTTATTTATAGATGGGAACTCAGAACAGAAACTTTTTTTCCACATAATCTTTTGAAGTTTTCTCAGGCACAAGATGTTAACTACAATGCTTTAGCATGGGGAATACTTAACTCCAAAGTCTCAAAATTTTTCAGGCTCTTGAGACAACTAGAAAATCTATATGCTATTTCTACATCATATATCATAGATCAATATACCAAAATTAAGCAGATGACATGTCCTGCTTTCTAAGGAATTTTCTGTTTCTTAGCAACCTATTACTAAATATGGAGTTACAATGTTTTCTCAAATACAAATTATGTTTTAAAATAATAACTATGCAGGGAGTTGTGCACTGATTATATAGGCATGAAGTTGTCCTATAAATGAAATCTTGCAGAGGGGTTTGCATTAGAAGTAAGCTTTGCCTCACTTCAAAGGCTTCACGTGGTTGTCCTGCACTTCCTTTGCCACCTAAGCACAATATAGATAGGTAGGTCTAATTTACCTACAAAAAGGGCTTCATCTTCCTTTCCCACACTGCTGTATGAGGTAGCCCCTTCTCTCTTCCTTCTTGATAGTGCCCCAAGAATTGAAGCCATATGCTTCCTAGTAGGCATGCCCCTCCTACAGTCCTGAGCATGACTCACGTAGAATTTGCTCTCTCTTTCCATGAACATAAGTTGTTTGCTATTTGCAGCATAGTTCCCTCTCCCTCCTGGTCCACAACTCAAACCCCCATGCACTAGTGCTTAGCCTGGTCCCCTGAGCCAGGGAACAGATCATTTACTGAAGGATAGAAAGTGAGCCAGGGTCACATTAATCAGCAATGTCCTGAAAAACAAACAAAAAAAATCACAGCCGGTGACATGCCCTCCAGTTGCAATCTAACACTTTGGCCTCTTCCTTTGCCACATGACCTGGGAGTCAGACAGGCCTATCCTGTGACCCAGCACACCAGCTGCCTCTGCTGTTAGGTAATCCACCACTGAGCTGTCTTGTGCATCTGGGAAAATACACTACAGATCAGCCCCCACACAACCCCCAGCTTGCTCCTGACTAGCTTTGATGCAGCCCCATCCCCGGCAACAACATTCTCTCCCCTTCACTCCCCTGGATCATGTGTTGCTTAGAGGGTCAGGGATTTGAGACCTTCTCTGGGGTCCTCTAGGTTGATCTGCAGGATGTGAAAGTGGAGAAATGGAATACCAAGCAGCTAAAACATGACATATGCAAAGAAACCTGGTGAGCAGAAAAGTAGGACAAGCTTTTTTTTTTTTTTTTTTTCCCCCATTTCCAAGTCTCTACAGATTAGGACAGATTTTTGAAAAGGAATACACAAGAAATTTATACTGGGGAGGACTCTAAATAATAAGTATTGTGCTAAATTACATACTTCAGCAAGTTTGGGACAATAAACTGTCAGACCCACGTCTTGAGATCTGCATATTATTACTGTATTTGTCAAAATAGCTCTGAAAATGTCTCTGTTTTGTGTTTCATATGGATATCCAAACTAATTCTCAAATCTTTATATGAAGATAAAATGTTGCAGCTCATTTTAGCTACTCTTTAATCCACGTCTGCAATTTAAAAATTATTCTGGGCACTGCTCAGTGTGTAGCTTAGTCTCAGCAATCATTCTTCTAGGTCTGAAGCTGTTAAAAGGTTGATGAACATTGCTCTGATCTTTGTTCTGTTACTTTTTCCTTTAGTATCTTCAATAACGAATCATCTTTACATCAAATATCTTTCCTTCTGGGTTTAAATTCTATACTTGCAGATGTTATACAAGCATAAATTCTTATCACCTTTAGACTAAAGTCAAAGGTTCGTGGTGTTTATCATAGTTGGCTTCCAAAGGACAAAGTTGAAAACTTTATAGCAGATAGTGAGACACTTCAGTTAATTTCTCTTCTGTGGAACTGATGCAACAAATGTGAGTACTATTACACAGTCAAAGACAATGCTAAAGTAAGATCTAGTTCCAGCAGCTTTTATTAGGATGAAACTATTACTTTTTTTAATTATTATTTGCAATTACATCTTAGTAACTTTAACTACCAAGCTAGAAATGCAGAGATCCCTTATGATATATTAAAAGCCACAGAACCATCAACTCAGAATGAATGGTCTAATTCAAATAAACTGAGTAGTATGGCACACTGGATGGCTCTTTTAAGACATGGCTTTGTGTAAGCAAAAGAGATGTTGCAATTCCTAGACTATTCAGTATCTGCATTAACAATAAAGATCCCAAAGCTATCATAAGTTGGCAAAAGTTCTCAAGTACATTGAAGTCAACATCTATTTTATAATAACAACAGTAGATACCACTTTGCTCATATTCTTATGATAGCACCGAAAGGTTCCATATGGAATGGAGAGTTTCACTGTATAGAATATTGCACTAATAGATGGAAGAATATATTCCATGACAAAAGCACTTAAAAAATATGGTTCTCTTGATTTAGGATGAAAATACAGATCAACTATTACATTGAATCAAATGTCATATAAAAAACTTTTTTTTTTTTTTTAAATAAGTATCTTTTAAAAATTAGTAACTTAAAGGAAAGGAACACTATTTCACTCTCCCAGTTAAACAAATCTAAAGAGGTAACAGTCAGTCATCATCCAGATTTAAACCAACTTTTTTTAGCCAGCATAACAAATAGCAAGAAAAAGCCATTAATGATTCCCTATTATAAGAATGGTTATAAGCATGACAACTAACAGTGTGTTTCTAGAAAATCTTAGAACTTGTGACTTATATTACTTTGAATCTTTATAATACATTTCCAAGCTTTGAATGCCTCACATTTTGCCATATAATAGAACACCATCAACTAACAGTAACTGCCTGAACAAGGTTTGTGGTAAAACACAGCTTTGCTGTAAAACTGAGCAGGGGAGGAGAGTCTTAAAAGAGCAAAATTATATCCTCCAAAACACAGATCTCTTTAAATTACTCATGCATTACTGCCACAGCATGTGATCCCATCAGAAATACACATAGTTTCAGAGAAATAATTCTTTGAGCAGGGAAACTAATTTTCAAGACTTGTGACATACATGAATAGGTTTGTTCTGTTGTACTACAGTAATTGCTACGAATCAGCAGCTAAACCTGAATCTCAGCATTATAACTGGGACCTAAACACTTTTAAACTCCATTACTTTTTTATTAACATATATTTTATATTATATAACATATATTTTATGTTATTTTATGTTATATATTAACAGAAGATGCTCTAGAAATCTATTTGCAAATTTACTGGTTTTGGAAATTAATTTTGCTGAGGGGGGTGTGTATTTCACTAGTATCTACTTTCCACAGAAAAAATAAGTTCAGGTTTGCTTTGAATACATACAATGAAGCTGTTCTACAAAGACATCACCTTAAGGAGAAGGAATTTGAAGAGGTGTACCTTTTATGCAGCCATGTTTCAGTTTATACTTAATGAATAATCTGCATAATAACTACTCTGACAAGGCCTCTGAGGGGAGCATCATAGGGGTAAAGGCCAATGGATGGGGGTTAAACTAGAATCGAAGGGGGAGGGGGACAAACCCACTACTGCTAGGGATCATCCTTGGGGAGACATGCCGGTGTTGGAGGCGATATCTGTACCTCGGATCAAATGCATGTATGACAATGCCTGTAGAATGGGCAATGAACAGGAAGAATTGGAAGCTGTTGTGCACCAGGGAAACCATGATATAATTGCCATCATGGAAATGTGGGGGGATGAGTCACATGGTTGGAGTGTTGCAATGGATAGCTGTAAGCTCCTTAGAAGGGATAGGCAGGGAAGGAGAGGTGGAGTGGGTCTGTATGTTAAGGAGTGCTTTGACTGCCTTGAATACAATGCTGGCCACTCCAAGGTGGAATGCCTATGGATAAGGATAAAGGGGAAGGCCTTTTGCAGCTGGTAACCAAGCCTACCAGGGGTAGTGCCCCGCTAGACCTACTGTTTATGAACAAGGAAGGGTTGGTGGGAGTTGTAGTGGTTGGAGGTCATCTGGGGCACAGTGACCATAATATGATAGAATTCTCAATATGCGGTGAAGTCAGGAGGGTTGTCAGCAAAACCTCTACCTTGGGCTTCTGGAGGGCTGACTTTGGTCTATTCAGAAGCAAAGGGACCTGGGAAGGCTGGGTTTACTTTAAGGATGAAATTATGAAGGCTCAGGAGCAGGCTGTCCCTATGTGCTGAAAAATGAGCCACTGGGGAAGAAGACCAGCCTGGTTGAACAAGGAGCTTTTGCAGGAACTCGGGGAAAAAAAAAAGACTCTATCAACTGTGGAAGGAGGGGCAGGTGAACCGGGAAGCATTTAAGGATACTGTAAGGTCATGTAGAAAGAGAATTAGAGATGATAAACCTCAGTTAGAACTTAATCTGGCCAAATCTGTTAAGGATAATAAAAAGTGCTTTTATAACTACATTAATAACAAAAGGATGGCCAGAGAAAATCTTCAAACTTTATTGGAAAAAGGGAGGAACATAGTAACAGAAGACAAGGAAAAGGATGAGGTACTCAACACCTTTGCCTCAGTCTTTAATGAAAAGATTGAGTTGGTTGATAGGGAGCAAAAACATCCCTTCTGTAGTCCAGGAGGAAGTAGTTAGGGACCTGCTGTGCCACTTAGACCCTAACAAGTCAATGGGTCCAGATGGGATTCATCCTAGGGTGCTTAGGGAGCTGGCACCAGAGCTGACTAAGCTGCATCATTTATTACCGGTCCTGGCTAATTGGGGAGGTCCCAGATGACTGGAGGTTGGCCAATGTAACACCCATCCACAAGAAGGGCCGAAAGGAGGATCCAGGAAACTATAGGCCTGTCAGCCTGACCTCAGTGCCTGGCAAGGTTATGGAGCAGATCATCCTGAGTGCCATCAAGTGG
>JANIJG010001179.1:100138-124809 GCA_024611175.1 Megaceryle torquata | reverse complement strand
GATGTCCCTGCTCTCAGCAGGGGGGTTGGACCAGATGGCCTCTAGAGGTCCCTTCCAACCCAGACATTTCTATGATTTCTATGATTAGTAGGTTACAGGGATTCAAATCAATGTCCACCTCCCATCCCTGGAAGACAGGCTACACCATGGATTTAAAGTTCAAGTTCTGTTAGCTTGCTGCAGGCAGTCAGCATCATATTAGATCAAAACCAGCCAAAGTTTTTTGTTGTGTGTACCACATGGTTGTTAAGGATCTATTTTCATCGTGAGAAAGATCTGGACCTTACACTGTTGGTATGTTTATGCGATGCAGGAGTGAATGGAAATACTTGGGTGGGTAAGTTTGTGTGGGATACTGTGCAGGTGGTGGGAACAAGATATTGCATTGAAAGAGGGCATCTGAAACATAGGCTGCAGATGTAGGGAGACCTGACCTCATTAGTTCTTGTGTTCACTGAGCTACTTGGACTGTTGTTTTTCTGCATTGTAGTTATAGTTGCTGTGCTTAAGATGTCATTACAGGCCAAGTCATCTTCTAAAAAAACCCAAACTTATCTTGAGGTAGCTCCTGAAAATTGCCCAGAGGCAGTTGCTGATCACCATTGAAGAATTTCTAGCAGCATTTTTTTAATACAGTTCTGAAATGTAGCCTCATTCAGAATGATGCCCAGGTTTGAAAATTTAAAGCCCTTTACAGTTCCCAGAGAACCTTCCTTTTCAGGGAGGACAGATATTTCTAGTTTATGATAAGTATTTTCCTGAGAGAAGAGAACTACCATTTCAGTTCTGGTACTTTAAAATATGCTGAGAAATTTTCTTGTGCCTTTACAAACTCTTTTGATTATAAGAAATGTCTTCCTTTTTCTGGTCTTAGTGCATTTCAGTATGTGCATTGTGGTGAGCTTTTTTCTGTCCTTCTTCCCTTTCTGACACCATATAACTTCATCCATGTACTTACATACAGTCATTTAGGTAAAATTTAGGGTTTACAGCATCCTGCAGTTGTAATTTGCACTGCTCAAGTGGAGGAGTTTACTGTGGTTCAGCTACAGGAAAGACAATGAAAATCTGGTTAGGATTGTCTTGTTTCTAAAGTGGTTTTGCCTTCAGAGATAAAAATATATTTTTGTAGGTGCAGGGTAAGCACTCTGTGTCACATATTTGTTGCATAAAGCCATTACTACGAGAGCAGCACTGTGTGAAGGGTTTCTGCTCCCAGCCTGTGGTGGCTGCAGGTATTCCCTGGAGCAGGTATCCAGGTTACCATCCTTCCAGAGCCCTAGTAGCATGGGTGGCAGGCAGAAGCATCTGTCCTCCTCTGATGAGCAAAATAGTCCCTCACTGCAGTTAAAATAAATCTGAAAGTAAACATTTAACAAATCCCTCTTGACCTTTATACAAGAAGTAGTACTTTTAATCTCAGGTTTGTCATCGAGATTGCACAATATAAGCCCCCCCTGCCATCAGATTGTGGTTTATGTTAAACATTTAGAACAAATGAGGCTAGTGAAGGGGGAGCAGTGCAGCTATTTCTGGGTTTTCATTACAGAATTATGAAGATTTGTTTCTTGGAAACATTTTTAAGAAATGATTTTCAGTGACAGATTGTAGACTTGCTTTCCTTCCTTTTATATTTAATGCACTTTAGTTTCCATACCAATCCCTCAATACACAGATAAAACTGAAATAATTATTCAGAAGATGCCATGTAGTATTTCTAGCTTATTGAAAAAAATATATTACTCATTACTAACCAGAATGCAGAAATATCATATCTGAGCCAGAGATAATGTAGCTGTTTTGGACTTAAGAGCAGGCTTTATGATATTTAACACAAGTACTTTAGAGGTAGGAGAATTGTGCATTTATTTCATCGTATTTTGAAGAATCATTTCCAATATTTCAGATATGCTTTGAAGATATATGAGGAGCAAAATGTGGCAGAAAGCCACTCAGAGTAAATTAACACCTAGGTGGTGATGTTATTGTTGTTAAGGGCATTCTTTGATTAAGAAGTGAAAAACCATGGTTGTGCATTCAGCTATTACTGAAGCTGATTATAAAAGGTACATATAGGAAGGCAAGGAGTATTTGTGGCACACCTTTTGCAACATTACTGCACTGAGCAATACAATTTTGAATAAAAACTTCAAATAATTTTCAAGCTTCAGAAACTGTGTACTTTTAAAATTTTGATCCTGTGAGCTGATGATCAGCAGGCAACATAGGGTAGTAGGTTGCTTCTCAAGATTGGACTGCTAAAGGAGAGCATCTTCTTTCTTGAAATGAATGATTGTTATATATTTCCCAATAGTTGCTGTCTACCACCAGATTGCCTTCATGTACAAGTTCAGGTCAGAGATTGAAGCTGATACTGGAATATACGTGATAATGTTATTTCAGCAAGCCATCCATAGTGTATCTCAACATGACACACATCCAGAGTGTCGCAACATGAGTCAACAAGATTCTATGGATACTCAAAATATTTTGAAACCATATGAACAGAATGTCTATTTTCCTCTGGCTAGTAAAACTCAGTCATAAAGTCCTCATAGACTTATAATATGCAGAATCCAACTGACTTGGCAAATAAATTGTTTGTTAAAGCATATTCTGGCTGTATCTCCAAACTGCATTTAGACAAAATAGCATTTTGTCCATGTCAGATATTGGACTGGCTGCTGGAGACTCAGGTTTTCTATTCAAGCAGGTTGGAGCAGATTTTTGAGTTGACCTTCCTAGAGAAGAATGTTTGTACAAAAATTGTACTTTGTACAAGCTTTATGGGATTAGGAGAGAGGAATTATTTCGTGCCTGTTAGTAGAGTATGATGTTCTGAATTACCAACAACAACAACAACAACAAAATCAGTTTATGTAATGATTGCTTTTTGAAAGAATTTGTGATTCAGTGGAAGACAAATAATCTGAGGAGTATTAATTAATGGAACTATTCCAAGTTCCTCAGATACTGATTGAGGCTAGATATTAAAGTGTTATATAGAAAGTCTTTCAGAGAAGGGAACATGGTCTGGAGACGTTACTGAAAAAAGGCACTCACAAATTGTGGTACACATTTGTTTGACTCCAGATGAGATGCCATCTTAGTAATGATGTGAAAAATTTAATATTATGGCTAATATGCCGGTAGTTATTTATGCTTCTGTACTGTACATAAGACTAATTTAGATGCTTATCATTTAGTGTCTTCTTAAAGGTCTTTTACAACTGAAATGGTTCTTATGTTTCTATGATTCTTTATCTTTTCTGATGGATTTCTGATCCTGTTGTGTGCTTTGTACCATGTAGCTTTAGCTGGTTTTTGTTTCTAGTTTATGCTTTTGTCCTTTTTACATCTGCAATTTTTTTTTTCTTGTTAATTTTGTATTCTGGTGGTGCTTCTCATATAATCCTTCTTTCTCTGTCCCAATTTTTGATGTCTGTTGTATTCATCAGAGATTTCCATCTAGCATTACATGACAGGTTCTTTTGTAGGAGCTTATAGGAAACATGCTGGGAAGAGATTGCATTTGTTCTTTTGCAACTGTGCTTGTATTTAAATTCCTGTTAAAATGTAATAGGAATGCAAGGGAAGGCTCTTTGGTGCCTCTGAAAGTTGCTGGTGCATCTGAATGTTGCCTGTGCCTAAGTCTGCTCCATTATTATCTGATTAAACTGCTGCAAATTGGAGGTAGACAAGAATGCATTGAATGTTACTGGATGGTAACTGTCAATACCAGATATGAAGTGTAGTTAATTTACCTGAGTGAATGTCATTGACTGCAAGAAAGTTGCACAAAATTACCAAGATCAGAGTGTAGCTTTTCATTTTGGCTTCACATTATGCACTTAAATAAACAGCCAGATATAAACAACCAATAAAGTGAAATATAGAAAAGAAATAACTTTTTATCCCAAATGTTCAAAGGGTTATCAAGTTAATGGCTACATTTTTATTCAGGCTTTGTAGGTGACCGCATTCAGTCAGGAAGTATAATTCTAAATCCTTTTAATTTAATCACATATTTGTCTGATTATTTATAGTACTATTTTGTTTATATCATCCATGTTTAGTTTCAATAGGCTTGTGTTCTAGTTGGACTAAAACAGTGTACTGAGGATGAATTACATTGATGCATAACTAGAGCAATTCAAAGGAATACCTGACATTTTTAAAGATATTTTAATATAATCTTAAGCATGTAAAAACATCTTGATAGTATGTTTTATGTATAAATAGCCATCCCAAAACTGTTAAATACAAAATACTGTGCAACATCAAAAAGAAAGTGGGCCACATATTAATACACTAACACTAATACTGGGTAGGCACTAACATGTCTGCAAGGTTTTGGATTTTATTCTGTTAGTACAAAATACTGGAACTCATTTCTGTCAGTCTCTATAATAGTTAGGAGATAAAAATCCAGCTCATGAATGTGTAGCACTATTAAGGCAGTCAGCTGTCACTCTTCCTGATCACTTCTGATGTGAATCTTAGTGATTCTTACAGAAATAAATACTGGTTTGGGAAGCATCTGGAGGTTCTTCTTCAGCAGGAATTAATGAGATATGTAAAGTTTATTTCTATTATAATATTTGGGGGTTTTTTGTTTTTTTTTTGTTTAAGTGTGCAGTTCGTGCAGCTACTGAAGGCAGAATTCTTGTACTGGAGGGTTTGGAGAAGGCTGAGCGGAATGTCCTGCCAGTGTTAAACAATTTGCTGGAGAACAGGGAAATGCAGCTTGAAGATGGTCGTTTTCTAATGTCTGCAGAGCGTTACGACAAACTTCTGCAGGTATGGAAATGCTGCTTGGATTTTCTGTTTGTTTGGGGTTTTATCCTGTTCTTGGTAGTGCTGGAATACCATTACAAAGGGGAGAGCACTTAGGAGTCAAATGGGGGGAATCTCACCAAGGTTTCTATGTTGTTTATAGGCAGGGTGAAAGCTATGCAAGAAGTTAAACTTCTGCTTGCAACAAGAACAGCAAAGTTTTCATCTGTATCTTGTCTGTTCACATGAAAAAGCGTAGTCCGTGTTAACCTTGTACAAAGCCTGTATGTTTGTAAAATGTGAAAGGCACATTGTGAGAGTAACTAAAATATACTTGTGAAAAGAGATTTAACTTGAAATTGTTCCCGTGAAGTTCAGCTAATGCTTCAAAATTGCAATAGCCTTCTTGCTAAACTTTTAAAACTCCATGATACAAAAAAAGAGCTCAAGATGAGCGACACTATATTCATCAGTGCTGTCTTGCCTTTAATTTACCTAAGTATATGTAAATATAAATTATAGGAAATAAACGATTAGCTGAAGTTTACCATAGCGAATTTCTGAAAATATATCATTATTTCTTACGCCTGTCATCTCTGGTTAAACTTTTTCTGATCCGTGCCTTTTCCAAAACCATTTTTATGATATTGAATTAGTAGATGCAGTTTTTTGAAGCATTATTATTCCATTTTAAAATGAAATTTTTAAAATGTCATTGCTTTTAAAGTCTGAAAATGAGAATTCAGACAGGATTTGGTTGCAGTTATGCAAAACATCTTCCTCATTTCTTTTTCCCTTTTAACATTTTTATAATGATGAAATGCTTCAAAAGGAGTAACTGAGGCACAGTGCTAATAGTATATGAATTAATTAAATCTCTTGCTGACATTACTGAATCTAATATTGTTGGTTTGGGAAATACTGCATTATATAAGCTAATATTCATTTTCTCCTGTGTGAATAATTACTGGACATCTAGATCTGTAGGAAACGTACTCATGTATGGTTTCAAGGAAGACTTAACTGTGACGTGGGAATACTAAGGAGTGCTTTTTTTGTATGTGATGAATCTTTTACATGATGAGTGAAATACACCTTTTAATGTCCTCATAAAGAAGACCAGTTCTGTGTTATTGTTTATAATAAAGCATAATTTGTAAATAAAGCTTTTTAAATTCAGATATTAGTCTCTGTTACAGATACAAGAGGGGGAATAAAGGAGAAAAAGAAGTTGCTCATGGTAACCCACTTCTAGAATTAATAAATGTTTTGGTCTCTTTATTTTTTGTTCTTTGTGAAAATGCTATTGTAATGACACCTTTTCAACTCTGACCATCTGCTGCAGACCTGAAAGTTGCACCTAATCAAGCATTCCATCTATGGTCATTTTGGAAAAACTTGCTTTTATCTATTCACAGATTTGACTAGTTCAACACTTTCTAGCTCTTCTGAATGAAAGATGAGAACATTACCACAGTCAGGCTAAAGGATCAGGGCTGTTAGTCAATCAGCAGCTTAGTCATCATGAGTTTTGAATTGATGTAATGTTTCATTTTTTTTTCTTGTTACTTTATTTTAATTCAGGATCATACAAAATCAGAGTTAGATGCATGGAAGATTGTTCGGGTTAGTGAAGATTTTCGAGTGATAGCATTGGGCCTGCCAGTACCTAAATACACTGGTAATCCTTTGGATCCACCCCTTCGGTCTCGATTTCAAGCTAGAGATGTTTATCATCTGCCCTTTAAAGTAAGTGTCTTAGCAGAAGAGTTGGATTATCTGCGCTGAGTAGAGCTAACATTTTGATGTTATATTTTATTTACCTCACCTCTAAAAAGAATCCTTGAGTAATAAATTTATCTTAAAGGTTATTTTTCATACTGGGACCCAATAAATTCCTGAAAAGCAGCCTTAGAGTTGCCAAGGAATGCTGCAGCAGAAAAATAGGTCCATAAACCAAAATAATCCTAAAAGAAAGACTCAATAATATTATTTTTATTTTTAAAAATAAAATTAATTCTGTGTCAGAAATGTGTGAGTTCCTCATCTCTAAATTAGAGGGAAGAATAGAAAATGCCTCCTACATCATGAGCTGTGACCCACAGTATGATCTCAAAATTAATTTAATCTGTGGTTTTATGTTCTATTTTCAGGACCATCTTCAGCTATTATATTCAATTGGATCAAACATTTCCACAGAGAGGTAATTTTTCATCATTAAGAAAAATAAAAATGGAATTAATTAAGAAAAGCCATGTCCTTTCAGGAACTGAGGGAAGTTTTTTCTTATGTGTGTGTGTGTGTGTGTGTGCTACACAGCTTTTCATACTCAAACTTCATATAGTGAATCCTTAATGTTTAGAATTTCAATCACACCTCTCTTGTGCTGAGAAAGAGTTTCAGCATCTTATACTGCATTTAACTTCTTAGGCTTTAGTGTTTTAAATATAGATAGCATGTATAAAACGCTGTAATTACTTTTTTTCCTATGCAGAATTTCTCAGCTCCTCTCTTTTGCTACAACTCTCTGCTCTCAAGAATCTTCCACGTTGGGACTCCCAGATTTTCCTTTAGACAGCTTATCGGCTGCAGTTCAGATTTTGGTATGTACATACACATGTGCTGTGAAACTGTATGGGCTTTAAATTTCTCAAAATTAGGTCTGAATTATATGTGTTGTTAGAAGAAGATGAACGTGAACATTTAAAAAATAAACCTGAAAAAACATAGGGATGGATTGAGAGAGAAAAGCTCCAGTCAGATACCTCTGGGTAATACTTGAACCAAGTATGTACTGTAATACTGAAGGACAAAGTATGGCATGACAGAATATTTGTGATGTGATTAAATGTGTCTTAGTGCTCTTACTAGACTTCAAGGGTGTCTACAGTTTACTTGATGACACTCAGGTAGTCAGTGGAGAGGAATAAAAATTACCCCCTAGAAGTGCTTCTGGTTTAATGGTATGTGTGCAAATCAGATTACTGCATTACAAAAACACTTCTTACTCTCCATTGACATCTAAAAGGACCCGAAACAACTATTCAAATGTGGGTATAGGAGACAGTTAAGTTGTATGAGATGAAGCCTACATTAGGTCTTTGAGTTGGCTGGTAGATTTAGAATAAGCATAGACATAGAGGGTTACCTGGAGGTGCTGGTTGTGCACACTTAAAGATGCAATACTGATAGGGAAATATAACAATTGTGTATTTGCTGATTTCCCAGTGGCAGATCAGGCAGGTCAGGACTAAACCTGTGTCAGTGTTTCTGCTTTCCCTGACAGGCTTTTGTCCCTTGGACTTTATAATTACATGGTAAATCATCAAAGGAAAACCATAAGGTGCCTCCTGAAGGAAGTCAGGGAGATGAAATCTGTATAGAGTGAGGGGTTGGTACCTTTGCATGCGGGAAGAAGTGGTGAGCCCAGGAAGGTAAAATACCAGGACAGCTCAAACTCTCTCTCCAGTGTTCAGGTGTCAGTAGGAAGGACTCTTGAGATAATTCTCTGTTGTGTCTCCTGTGCAATCATTTTACCTATGGTACTGCTCAGTGGCACATTACTTCTACATATTTTATAGGATTATATACATTGCAACATAGCAATTACTTGCATTACTGTAGTGGTGCTCAGCCCCCTCAGTTGTGCTGGAAACTTACAGATACAATTTTTTTCTGAATTAGTGGTACTGTATCAGATGTTAAGAAGTGATTAAAATTCAAGTGCAGAGAAATGAAATGGTATTTGGGAAAGAAATACATGTTGGATTTTAAAATGAATTGAAACTTTTTATTCTTTGAGCCCTGTAGTGAAAAATTGTTTTTAAATGAATGCCAGATGGCTTTCAGAGTAATGGAAAGAAAATGAGCCCTAAGCCATCATCTGAACTATGGAATGAAGGAAGTATTTTATTTTACATTAGAGAATGTGAAATGCTATCATTGTATGACAGCATCTTTTTTAGGTAGACGAGAACTGTTTCTTTTAGAATTAGTTTTAATCACTTGGTTTTCAAAGCTGACTGTTCTCAGGGATTCTAGCTACAGCATTTTTCCTTTGCATGCTGGGTCACTGCTATCCTCTACTTCTAGCTTGACTGATTTAACTGTTTAAAAGTGTGGAAGGAATGCACTGTAATGAGTAGCTCCTTATCTTCTATCATGGATATTCTATTCACTCAGTCCCAAAATGTTTTTCATAGGTTGACAACTGCCTGCTGAAGGGAGAATTTTTTATAGGGTGCTATTTTGAAGAGGCTAATTTCATCCATGCCATTGTAATTGTTATTAATTTGAGATTGTGTGGACAAATTATATGTTATTTCTTTATATATAGACAGAAGGCTTTTAAAATGTAATAAAGGGCTCCCTTATCCTTTAAGCAGTACATTTACTACAGTGCCTTACATGTTTTTGTGGGTTTTATTTTCACTGACCTTTTCTTATATGGAAAATTATAAATAGTATTACTGATTCTAAGTATGAATAGAATTATACATTTCATAAAATATGCATCCCCTGATTTCATTTCTAAGCAACTCTTCTTTCAGTTGGGTGCATATGTAAATCCAAATGTATAACTGAAAATCAGGTGATTTTATTTGAATTATATTATTTAGTTATCACTTATTTGATGAAGGATTAGAAAGGTATTGCCAGTCCACTGATTTTTCCACTAGTATTAGTAGTCCTTGAAAATATGCAATTACTTTGGGGTGTTTGAAACACTTTTGTCCATTGTGAAAGGCTTTATGCATAAGTTTCTTGAGTATTCATGAATGAACTTCCATTTTTTCTATTATTGCAGCCAAATGGTTGAATCTTTGTCTAGTTCAAGCAGTAACTGACAGAAGAGGTGATACTAACAAGGAGATAGTGGAAAAGAAAATAAAACCACCATGTTTTCAATTTTGTGTAGAAAGTGCAAACATCCTTAGTAACTCATTTCAGAAGAAAACTTTTGTTCAAAATATTGAGAAATTTCTAGGAATGGATTTGTTAAATAGAATCTGTACAATGAAGTAGAATAACAAATATTAGAAAATGCTGTGAATGAGTAGATAATATGACAATAAATCTATATTACAATAGTTAATTATTTTCTAGTAGTACTGTGAAACTCAGTTACCTGTGGTGGGAGCTTTAAACGTGTTCAGGTATCTGAGCCAGCCACTGTAGCTTCCATTTATGCACAGGAAAGAAAGAAAAATTTAGGATATAGTTCTTATAATCTGGAAACATTCAAGGCCAGACTGAATGAGACTTGGGACCTGTTCTAGTGGGAGGTGTCTCTACCCTTGACAGAGGGGTTGCAACTAGATGGTCTTTCAGGTCTCTTCCACCTCAAACCATTCTATGCATTGCACCTGAGAAATGCCTCTTTTGACATTTGATTGCATACTGCATGTAGTGGTCATCTGTATATTGCCCTTACTATTTTAAATTCAATGCTGTATAGGATTTTCAGATTAATAGTTAATGACAGAATGAGCCAATTGTTTTTAATTTGTATTTTTTAATTTGAATTAGGATTCCTTTCCTATGATGTCAGTCGAGCATGTTGTTGACCGCCTTTACCCTTATAATGTTTTCCTTGGAAAGGAAGGCAGGACAGCAGTCAAAGATGTGTTAAAAGTAAGTATTGCAGATACATCTAATTCTAGGGAGCAATGGATTATGACAGGAATTCTCCTGACTAATGTTACTTCACTACTTCTGTAAAAAAAGAAATCTTAAATAAACTAAATGGCTACATTATTGCTGATGCTAAAACAGTATTTAAAACCCCAAAACTTTATAAGCTGGTAGGTTTCAATATAGTGAAAGGTGAAACCTCTACGTTCTATAGAATGTTTAGACCTTAGTTCATGACTACAGAAAACCCCTCATTATATAAGTGGTTAATTAACTTCAGAGTAGCTACTTATGTGGTTACGGTAGTCAAATGCTTTAAAAATACCCCTGGCATTTGACTTTTCAGAGGGGACACTAAAATTGCAATAGAGATCACATGCACAAAATATATTCAACATAGGATGTTTAGAGATTATATTAGTCTCTGGTTCTAGTCTGTGTTAGTCTCCTGTTGCTTGTTGTTGGTCAGATCTATTTTGTTGTTGCTAATAATAGCTTGTAAAGCCTATAATTATGCTTGGTTATTCTATTTATCCTTTTAAAACCTTTAATCCTTAGTGTCAACTTTCTTTAATTTTACTTTTTAGATTATGTTCTAAGACTTATGTATGTAGTTGAAAGTTAGTGTTCACGATTCAGAGCATCTTTCCCAGCTCTTGCAGTCCTGAAAATTTGTATATGGATATTTAGAAATAGCCAAACTGGTAGCTAGTGAAATTTTGTTTTTCTTAAAACCAAGCCTATATGTCAGGGAAATGTTTGTAGCTCATTCCTGCTGACACCTCCCATATATGACCTTTTTGCATTGGAGTTCACTCCTGTATTCCCTGTTTAACCAGGCTGCTTTCCTACTTGTCTACCTGAGTTTTGGAATGGACAGTCCTTGCATCTGAAGGAGGCTGTCCTGAATGACCTGCTACCTTTCATGAACCTTCAGGGCTGCCTCCTGTGCAGTACTGCCTACCACTTCTCTGACTGAGCCAATCTGACTTGAAATCCAGGATCTGTAGTCGATGTTACTTGCCTTCACCTCTCCCCCTCGGGATTTTGAACTCCATTATTTCATGGTTGCTACAGCCAAGGCTGCTCTTGATTGCCACATCCGTAACCAATTGCTCCCTGTGTGTGAACAGCAGGAGCTGTCTGTGCATCACCCCTGCCTAGCCAGTGCAGTGCCTGTGTTGAGATGTTATTCCAGGCAGCCTCAGAAATCTAGATTGATTGTGTCATGCTGCGTTGCCCTTCCACCACATGTCAGGGTGATTGAAGTTCCCTGTTAGAACCATGGTATGGGTGGAAATAAGGACTTCTGTCTGTTAGTAGAGCAGTAACAGTCACTTCTGTTCTTAATATGCCTTTATTTTAAATCCTTTGTGTCAGTTTGTTTCCCCTCGCAGTTGTAGCTGGTGAACGTCTTTGTGTACAGTGCCATCAGCTTCCTCCATTTTCCATTCCTTTTATTTAATTTTATGTGTTGTGCATGCTTTTGCTTCCTATGTAAGACAGGTTGATTTGACTAGTAAAATCTCCTTCCTCAATGTTGTCTACTTTTAAATGCTTCCTTGTTGTGCACATTTTTCTGTGTTAATTTTCCTTTTTTTTTTTTTTGATACTCGTTCTCATCAGTACTTACATGAATTTGTCCCATTAGGTCAACAAGTACATATGATCTTACTTGAAATTTTATTCTATTTGCATGCAGCAAATCTCATTAAGCAATGAATCTTAAGAAATACAGAAAATAACTGCTTGTACTGAGGAACTTCTGTTTATAACGATATTATAGTAATAGCAGCTCCAGAACTGTATTAAATATGGATAAGAAATTATTTTTTTCCATCCCATAAGAAATGTATGGGAAAAGAGTCTGGCAGAGGCAAGGTGATTTCTTAGTCTACCTTCCTACAGACTTCCAAAGAGTGTCCGGCTAATATTTGCCACTGAATACTTCTCTGTGTAACACAATATAGTTAGGAAATAATCTTAAGTGGGAGGTAGTGAGAGTTGAAAAGATAAATACCTGAACTTTATTTGAAATTGATGGGCTAGTTTGTGTAAAATGAATCACTTCTTCACATCAGCCAACATTTAAAGAAAATAAAAATTTCATATAACAAAATGTAAAGTTTAGGCATCAGACTTGGAGACCAATATGGGCAAGTAGTAATCTAGCTGATAATGTGACTTAATTTCAGGCTGTCTTCCAGTCAGCTGTCAGAGCTGAGAAGTGAGGTAGCCAGTGGTTAAACAGCTAGTTTTGGCAGGTTTGTGCCTGTTTTTTGAAGAGATCATATTCCCCAGGCACTGTCTTCCCAAACAGTTGGCTGTGGATGTTGTCTACCTGGACTTCTATAAAGCCTTCGACACTGTTTCCCACAGCATTCTCATGAAAAAACTGTCTGCCCTAGGCCTGGACAGGTGTATGCTCTGCTGGGGAAAACACTGGCTGGACAGGTGGGCCAGAAAAGTGGTGGTGAATGGAGTTAAATCCAGCTGGTGGCTGGTCACAGGTGGCTTTCCTCAGGGCTCAGTATTGGGACCACTTCTGTTTAACATCTTTGTCAGTGATCTTGATGAGGCAATAGAATGCACCCTCAGTAAGTTTGCAGAGGACAGCAAGTTGGGTGGGAGTGTTGATCTGCTTGAGGGTAGGGAGGATCTTCAGAGAGTCCTGGACAGGCTGGATTGATGGGCTGAGGCCAATCATATGGGCTTCAACATGGCCAAGTGCCAAGTCCTGCACTTGGGCCACAACAACCCCAGGCAACACTACAGGCTTGGGGAAGAGCGTCTGGAAAGCTGCAGCAGGAAGGGACCTAGGGGTGCTGATCAACAAGCAGCTGAATATGAGCCAGCAGTGTGCCCAGGTGGCCAAGAAGGCCAATGGCATCCTGGCCTGTATTAGAAATAGTGTGGCAAGCAGGACAAGGGAGGTGGTTGTTCCTTTGTACTCAGCATTGGTGAGGCTGCACCTTAAGTACTGTGTTCAGTTTTGGGCACTTCAGTACAAGAAAGACATCAAGGTTCTGGGATGGGTCCAGAGAAGAGTAACTAAGCTGGTGAAGGGCCTGGAGAACAAGTCTTAGGAGGAACGGCTGAGGGAACTGGATATTATTTAGTCTGAAGAAAAGGAGGCTGAGGGGAGACCTTATTGCTCTTTACAGTGACCTGAAAGGACGTTGTAGAGAGGTAGGTGCTGGTCTCTACTCACAAGTAACTAGGGATAGAACAAGAGGGAATGGCCTTGAGCTGCACCAGAGGAGGTTTAAACTAGACATTGGGAAAAAAATTTTCACTGAAAGGGTTGTCAGGATCAGGCTGCCCAGGGAGGTGGTTGAGTCACCATCCCTGGATGTGTTTAAAAGCCATATAGATGTGGTGCTTGGGGATGTGGCTTAGTGACAGACTTGGTAGAGTAAGGCTAATAGTTGGACTCGATGATCTTAAAGGTCTTTTCCAACCTAGTCGATTCTATAATTATCTTCAGCTTGAGCAAATCTTTTCCTTATGTACCTCCTTGCTCAATGAGACTCCACCAAGACCCAGGTGTTCCTTTTAACTCTTATTCTTAATAATGAATTAATGTTAAATATTGACTCAGCCCTTCCCTGGGAGTGAAAGTTGTTTTGTTATTGTGTTAGTCTTTGATGCGTAGAGATACTTTGAAATGCAAATCTCTTGTTGAGTGGATCTGGTTGGAATTAAAACTGTTTAAGGCTTAACTTTATCAATGAACTTTTTCATTTGATACAAATGTGGTATCTCGTGTAAAACTAGTTAGCATCAGTGTTTATGGACTGTACACTAATCCAGCATCAACAGTAATCTTGAGAGCTTCTTATCATACAGAACATTTGTACAAGGGCTACAATTTGCAGCATTCATTAGTTCATTACCTTGCAACAGACAAGACAGAAGTTCCAAAATAAACTTAAGAATGATGTGCTTTTGTGTACCCTTATTCGAAGTTTCTGCTCTTTGGAAACTGTATCCATTTCTATTGTACTTCTTAAAGAAGAGCTCAAACTTAGAAGATCTTGCAAAGCAAAGTATGAGCCAGTTTGAATTCTGGCCTCGAAAATTATGCTGTACTTGAGTGAAATATGAACATGACAAAGTATTTTGACTTAGAGATGCACATTTGAAATACAATTGCAAAAATTAAGTAAAAATTTATTCAGGTTTTTTCTCGCAACAATTTAGATACAGAGGACACACTGCTTTCAAGGAAAACAGCCTCCAGTTAAACATCCCCAAACAGCATGTACGATGTCACCCACAGCACTGAAGTTTTCATTTGTTTGTACTATTGGTAGGAACTTGTAAAACTGTTCATCTTCATTTAGGCTGTTTGGTGGCTCATAAGAGCTCCCAAATCCTAAGAGATTCCAACTGTTCTATACTTATTTCTTCATTGTTCCATAAGCTTTTAGTATGTTACCTCAGATTCATGAGAGATTTGGGGTTTGCTTTTTCAATTGTCACCTGCCTTTTGCCTGCCTTTTTTTCCCCCAGTGTTGGAAACATGCACTGCTTGGGGTTTTCTCACTTGCTAATCGAGAGAATCTTCCCATCAGATTTTAGACAACATATAGATCAAATTTGTCTTAATAAATTAGCAAGTCCCTTTCAGCCTCCTATCCAGGTATTTACCTTCTCTCTAAGACCCTTCTAGAATTTTTCTTCAGTTTTTTTTTATGCATTGATTAATCCTTTGTGTACTGTCTTGATCTTATATCAAATACTCATTTGACTCATTTTTGTATTATTTGCTCACCCACTTTAATCCTACTTGACCTCCCCCTCGAAAACTGTTTCCTTGCCTCACAGTAGGAAATCTTCAGACTACACAGGCACACTCTGACAGAGAGTGGAGTGTTAGTTCAGAAAACTGGAATCTTCTTTCTTGTCTAGACCATTCTCTTCACTTCTAAGGTATTTCTGTTGCAAATTTTGGTCTAAGGAAGGATTTGTTTAATCTTTAGGTTTTTGCATTAGTGAATTCTCTTGGTGCCATACATGCTACTGTAGGAATCTGTCCTTCAGACTTCACTATCCCATCTTGCACTTGCAGTTCATATTTTGCTTCTCATGAAACAGTTCAGTCCTCTTGTTCCTTGAAAAAATCTCTTTCCTTCCCATGCAGAGAAACTTCAAGAAAGATCAGTTGCCTTTGGATGCCTCTTTTGGACAGCTTAGCTGTCTAATAATAGCATAGTGGTTATCTGCAAATATGTCTCATTTAAGCTCTCTGTTCCTTCGACCAGCTGGATCACCAGCATATTCTTTGCAGTTTCCATGCTGAGACATTACTGATCATTAGATACTTCCAAGTGGTAAGAATTCCTCCTCTTGCTCTTTTCTAATTTTTACAGTATGCCTTTTCTCATCCTCTGATGATTATGGACTGCCAAACCACTTCCCTTGGTTTTGATGGCTAGTCTTTTCTTTTTGCTTTCCTCTTGAGTCTGAGGCACTAGGCTGCCCAATTCTGGCTCTTCAAGTATCTCCCAAACTTTCTGATGCTGAATGTGCTAAATAGTTGTCCCACAAAGCCACAAATATTTTTTCCCTTGCAGCTATCAACTTGGACTCTGTAGAGGAAATTCTGGCTCAGACAGAAGTATGTTTAATGTGTAGTACATCCATTTCATGCCCCACTCTGATTCCATGTCTAGCTACCATAAATGAAGAACTTTCTCAGAGATCTGGCTTTCTCTGAAAGACACAGTTTTGTTTGCTGCTCCCTTCCAGGTATAAGTATGGTAACTTGGTTAATTACTACATTATCCACGTTAGCAGCATTTCCATGCATACATGTGATGAATTTAAATTGTACAGGTTCAGTTAAATGAATTCAAGTTCTATAAATTCAGTAACGATCTGCACAAAGGTGAACAGTCCTCTTTCACTCTCATAATTTAGGGTCTAAAAAGCTAGCTGCAGGACCCTCAACAATGGTTTTAGAAAACAAAATGATTAAGTATGGTAACTTGGTTAATTACTACATTACCCATAATTATATGCATTATAAATAAAAGAAAACCAACCAAAAAACACTTGAGAAATTTTAGACTTGCAAGACCTTTGCGTACAAGTCCTGCTGCTGCTGTTTACTAATCTTCCTTGTCTGATGCAGAGGCTGATGGTGCAGATAATCTTTCTGCTTTCTCACATTTATTTTCTTTTGGTATCTGATTAAGGGGTTTTAGTGTACAAACAGTTTGCAATCTTCTGTGTGAGCAGCTTTGGCCCTATCTAAAATGCCATTAACTTGTAATATTCTTACTAGAATATTACAATTTACTAATGCAGAGTGAGAACATCTGTAGTTTGTTTCACAGGATCACAGCTGGAGTATTTCTTAGTTTGAGATATACTCAATAGGCATTCCTGTCCTTCATTGTAGTTTAAATGTTTAATGGTATTTGAAGTAGACTCAGCTGTTGCAATAAGAATATGATTTGGTGCAGCCCTTTACTAAAGTACATTTATCTTAAATTCTTGTTTAAACATAAAATTTTTATAGGCTCTAGTTCCAGAATGGGAATTTAGAAAGTGATAAAGAGCCAAAGCATTTCTATGATTGCATCTCAGTTTTCTTTCTAAACTTTAGTAGGTGGTGCTGTGAGTCCTAATAGTACAAAACTACATGCTTTTTAGGAACTAATTTACGTTACTGACGTCTGTTTATAAAAGTCTTTTTCTAAGAATTCTAAGGAGTTGGACAATACTCCTTTTCCTCTTGTTTGCTCAGCTTCACTCTGTTGAATAAAATGGCTCTATGAGTTCAGTAATTTCAGTTAGTGGCTTTTTTGTGCATAACCCCCCCTGACATGACTCCCCCCTTCCCCAACAAAATAGACTTTTTACAGGATTTTTAAAATGGTTTTCATGCTTTCTATATAGAGCATAAAATAGAGCATAACGCTCAAAAGAGGACTGGAAAGACAAATGTCCTGGTTTTTGTCCTTTACATACCCAGAACATGCTGAAGGCTTAATTTGTACAGGTTGTCCTCAATTTTCATTGTATGATGAGACCGTGGAGCTCAGTAAACATAATGTTTGATGGTTATTTTTATTGGTAGCCAGATGCTTAAATCTGCAATTGGTCGTAATGACCTGGAGAGGTAGGTGATCTATTATTACACAAGCTAAAGGCTGTCGTCCGTTTCTCTTATTATTTTGGTCTGTCAGGCTAAGACTTAGCAAAGTCACCATATGACATTTTCACTTTACATCTGTCACTACAGTCAGAGTAAATAGATGGTGTATAAGCTTTTTGCTCTAGTTTTAAATGTAAAATATATAGGCCAGCAAGACTGTGAACACAGGTATGTGAAGTAAAAGTTGAAGTAGAGTAAATGAATTTAGGACTTCACAAGCAATTATCTTGAATTTACTTCTAGCCTTGCTTTCAGAAGGAATAGTTCTAAAACCCGGAAAGCTTTATTTAACAATTCATTTCCATATCCCTTAATTCTACAGCGTTTTGAGCTTCAAGATTCAGAAAGCCACTCACTTCCCAGAAAGATTACAAAAGTAGAGAGTGCACGTGGAAACAAACCCTTCAGGGCTGATGTAACTGTCCAGATTGGTCAAAAAGAAGTAACATTCCAGGTATGAATTTATATATACATCAAACTATATACATTTTTACCTGTCTTTATCTTGTTTTCATATCATCAAGAATTTGACACTTAAACTTGATACTAAAACTCATTTGCAGTGAATATTTTTTTGGTAGTATAACACATGCCATTTATTAGAAAAACATTTAGATACTGGAGTATTAGATTATGGATACATAGGATTTTATTTCTAGATAAACTCATACTTTCCTACATTTATTCATTTAAGTTTCTTGGGTTAAATGCTAAAGAATGGATGAACGAAAAGCCTGTAGATTTTTGGGTTTTTTTTATTGGAGCGCAATAAGAGAGAGTACTAATGCTCTTGGTGATGCTTTCTCTTTTTCTTTTAATAAAAACAATAGTCTGTCTTTGTCTACACTTCAAATAAAATCTAATGAGTGCTTGGTAATGTTCCGACACAGGATGTTGGGAAAATGGAACAAAAGTAATCATACCAAATATGATTAGTTTGAGTTTCTTCCAGTGAAGTTTATGACCTGCTAGGTGGTGAAATAAGGTCTTAATCAGGAAACAGATGCTGATCTAAGAGTTTCAAGTTAATGTTGAATTTGCAGAGTCTAGAGGATCTGTAAAGAAGGCGAATTAGTGGGAGTCAGAGAGAGATCATATTAAGATTGGTGAGGAATATCCTCAGAGAGTTTGTACTGTGACAAAGTGAAAAGGGGAACAGCAGCAAATGGGAATTTGTCGGAAAATGGTGAGTCTGGAGGGCATGATTCAACTCTTTTCCTTTGCTTTTGTTTGACATGTAGGTGATAACCTTATAAAAATAGGTCTACAGAATATCTCTTTGGGAACAGGAGGGCATAAGGAGTTTGCAGATGAAATCATTCCCAGACTAGAATGGGAAATGGAAATACAGCAAGTGCCTTAATGGGAGGAATGATTGAAACTTTCCAAAGTTCCAAGTAACTCCATCAGATTTTAACAATACAAATTGCTCTTTCTCTTGCATGTTTCTCTGATGAGCAATAAATATCAGTGATTTTTATATTTTCTCTGTAGCGTGAACAGCCTTAAGTTCTTCACAGACCCTAGTACTGTAATGGAATTGATTGACAATTTGTTGTTTTTTCATTAAGAGTAGGCAAAGGAGGCGTGAAGGATTCAGTCTCGTTAGAAATTATACGGTTGAATGTTTTTTAAGTGAAAAATTTAAGTTTGATGGATAACAATCTTCAGCAAAATATTACAGTAGTTTTGGATAAGCCTAACCCAGTTCATGGAAAGTCTAGAATTATCACAGTATAGCTTATTTAGCCTTTTATTTTTTTCCTTTCTTACAGGTTCCAGCTGGTACTGGGCTGTTAAAGGAGCATCCGCGATCAGATACTTTCATAAGAACTTCCAGCCATAATCAACTGTTGGCAGAAATGATGCAATCCCATATGGTTAAAGATATGTGTTTAATTGGAGGAAAAGTAAGAATTTAAATTTATTTTCTCCCTCCTTCCCCATGTTCTTTAGAATATAATCTAGTTCTTATTTTTTAACTTTTTAGGGCTGTGGCAAAACAGTTATTGCTAAGGAGTTTGCTGATACACTGGGATACAGCATAGAACCTATTATGCTATACCAGGTGAGTAAGCTGTCTGCAGATGGTCATGCCTTAAATATGATCTAAAATGCAATACCCAAACACTGATTCTTTGTGGATAGTCTCTCTCTCGGTGATTTTAAATGCTGCAGCTATGTTCATATACCGCTGCAGCACTTAAAGTCACTGATAATCACTGATGTACATTAAAAAAGTAAAGGATAGTGAAGACTTCAAAGATAGAAAAGTTTTCTGATTCATTATAGAGCATTTTTTATTCTCTCCATTAAAATGCTCATCTAAAATCTCTGCTTATTGCAGGCGTAGGTAGAGGGGTTCTGTGCACCAATATAGATAGTACAATGTTATTACATACAAACCAACCCTGATACTGCTTTCCTTTGATTTTATTGACTTCATTGTGAGTGTAAAAGAGAGGTAATCTAACTAAAATGTAAGGAGAATTGCTTAGCACAGTGCTCGTTCTCCTAGCGGCAGAGAATTGACAGCTCGTTCTGTGATTCGGCGTGACTGAGTGTCAGAAAGCTTTGTCTTTTGTGTCTTCTCCTTTCTGAAATTTTTTTTTTATCCCTTTTGAAGTATGTTTCCTGCCTTTAGGTCAGAGTGGTGACCACTTGTAATTCATGCATGTTGGATGCCTCTGGAAGACCTTTTTCATTCTCGTTTGATTTTTTTGGGTCATATGCTATTTAATCTTGTAATGGAATTCTCCATTACGAGACTATTTTTTTCATTATTATGGAAGACAGTTTCTTTGTTGTATTGAGAATACATAATGGGTTTTATGTTTCTGGGGAATTTTTTATGTGTTTTGTAGGCATAATCTTTCTTCTGTTTCTTTGATGTGTTGCTTCTGTCAAGATTGATTAATATCCTCTTACATATTTATTTTTTCTGATGTCTAACATGTGAAATTTTAATCAATATTATAAATTTTGTGCCTTTTCTTTCTTACATTTCTGTTTAGTCTGACCATTACAGTTTTGGTGGGACTGTGTTGCAGTAGATATTAGAAGATGATGTTCCACGTTCAAAAATACCACATCCTAGAAGTATTAAATGAGGGCCGGTGTTTAAATGTAACAGATACATATTATATTCAATAACTATTAACTTCATTATTCATAGGTGCTATAACAAGCAGACAGTAGATTTCTTCTGCCCTTAGCCTAGTTGTGCCTAATTTATGTTATCTTACTACAGATGTGACTTTAAAGATAAATTTGGGGCAAACTGCATTAACACTGAGACACACAGAGGCAGGTGACATAGTTGCCTTAAAATGGCAGTCGTGGGGTAAAATTACAAGAACTGGAAAAGTCATAAGGACATCCATGGGCTTAGAAGGTGGTGGCAAGGAACTTCTTGTTGCAGCTGCTTGAAAAATGAGTTGGAAGAAGAAATGTACAGTAATTGAAAAAGTAAGGACAGAATAAGTGTTAAGGTTAACATGGAAGTAATAGTAATGGTTCCAGAAGGGTTGGCCACGCAGAATAGTAAGGGAATGAAGGTTTTGGAGCTGCCAGTCATCTCAAAGTATGGTAAACATGGCACAGTAGGGCTGCTGTATATTTAAGATTTTTCCCTTTGATTCTGGGAGATGCTTCAGGCTTTCTCACAGCAGTAAAGTGTTCTTGCAAACCCCAAGTTCTGTCATGCTTAACAGTCATCTCCTATACACAGTCATCACTCAGGATGCATTGGAAAAGAATTGTCATTTTTAGGTTTTGGTGCACTCTAACCTCATGATATAAACTGAAAAATTACAAGATTAAAAGTGGAATTAATTAATTTATGAATTTTCACAGTTGGGATCATACATGTAAGGTTTTCTCCATAACCCTGAAGAAATGAAAACTCTCTCAAATAAAATGTGAAATTAAGAATGTCCCATGACCTTGAGTCAAAATACAGCAAATATCACAGGATTTACAGTTGTAATTGATAATTGGCAATGCTGCAGGGGAACATTAGCATCAGATTTACTGCAATATATTGGTCTCTTTCTTCCATCCCTGTGCTCATTTAAATTTTTTCCAGGCAGCATGGAGCCCTCCAAAGGAAGAAATGGCAGTAGCAGCTGATTTGAAAGTACAGTGGAATGTGGAGGGGAAGAGAGAGACTGGAGAGAGAGACTGACATAAATGGGTGATGAGGTTGAAGGGTTGAAACAGACAATAAGTGAGAGAAAATAGAAAAGAGAAATATTACTGATGATAAAAAAAGACAGTCCATTTTTTTGTTTTCCTCTGCTGTTGGGAATCTTCCCAGACAGGATCCCACTGCTTTTCCTTCCCCCTACATGGCTCCAGCTGATAAAGGCACAGACTCTGAAACTGCATAGAGTCAGACAGATGAGTTGTGCCCTTTTCTTATGCTTTAACATGGCCACGTGAAAGCAGCTTTGGGTTCCAAAGCTTCACAGCCTCATCAGTACGATGTTATGTTCATACTAATATTATGTTATGTTCATACATAATGTTATGTTCATACTAATATACCACTGCCTATTGCTTTGTGTACAGGGGTATATTAAGATAGATGTTCAGTTTCTGAGCCAAGACTGAGTGTGTCCAGCTAACCTGAATACTTCTCTCTGCACTTGTCACTCCAAACATATTTTTAAATCATCACAGGAAAATAACAACTTGCAACTTGACAAACCTGCTTAAGGACAGGCACACCCTAACCCTTGTTTTGATGCATGCAATGCAATATTGGGTACTCATCAGCAAAATTAAACAATTACTTGGTTAAAAACATGGCCACTTTTTTAACGTCCTACCTTTAATTAGTATGGCTTCACTGAAGAGCAGCAGAAGACTTCCTTTTTGGAGAGAGATGAGAAGAGCTGCCACTGAAATTGACTCAGTCAACATCTTCCTTTCAGAGGGATCAGAAATAAAATCTAGGCCAAGGGTTTGAAGTATTTCCCACTGAAGTGAACCTTTCCTTTGCTCTCAGCAGGATTTGACCAAGTTCAAAGGGCAGAGGGTTTTCATAGAGAGCCTTCTTGGTGATACCAAACAGTATCACTAAGGCTGTTTGGGAGCTTGTTCACTCTAAATACCTATGTAGACAGGTCTACTTAAGATTCACATGTGTCTATGCATAGAGGTATTTTCTATATACAGTGTCTTGCATAATCTCAAAATTTTTTATGGGAAGCAGTGTATGAAAAATTGGTGAAATGTAACTGAGCTATACATCATCTGATAAAGTCTGATAACGTATTTCCTTTTCTTAAAATTTTTAATAACATATCAGGGCCTTTGCATAGCAAAGTAATAGGTCGATTTAATGACACAATGAATGTCAAATGTATTCATGAATCCAGTAATTCAGCAATGAACACTATGAGAAGCTTGTTAATGCTGTACATGTAGAAAAATTTTCTACTTTGGTTCAAAAATGTGATTTTTTTTTGTTTGTTGTTTGGTTTGGTTTGGTTTGGTTTGGTTTATCTTTGAGAGAGATGCCACATTGTCCTAAATCCATTTCTAAACTTAAGGAGCCTGTGGTTCACTTTTATTTTCCAATAATTTCTGCAGGCACAAAAATAAGTAGTGGGGCACTTATCCTTGGTCCAAAGCAATAGCACTGTTTTTCTTCAGGCTCCATAAGGAAATTAATTCTTAGATTTTTTTTTTTTTTAAATATATATAATATTTACTTTTAGTTTTAATGTTTGCTTCATCACTCTTTCCATCTGAAGCTGATTTAAGAGTTTGAGTAGTGTGAAAATTCAGAGCTCTTTACATTGATTTCACAGGAGAAAAATATCTAAGAACTTTTATGGTGTGAGATGAGAATCAACTTGACTTAAACCAAGGATTCCCAAATCTTTTGAGCACATAGATCATCTCTTATATTAATAATTGTCTCAGAGAACAATTCCTGTCTCATTTGTGATGTCGATATCATTATATGGATAGCTCATTATATTGAATTCCATGTAGATGGATTGAGAAAGGAAACTCCTTGTCATTAGGAAAGGTTTGGTTTTAAGTTGCCTCTTAATGCAGTTAAGCAACAGCAGATGAGAAGCAGCAGCCATCTAGTTCTTTGTGGACTGTAGTTAGGGAACTTTTGGTTTACGTTGTTTAACATAAAACATTTTCTCCGCCCAGCATTTCAGGGGAAAAAAAAAAAACAACACAATATTCAAAGTGGTGTTATAACAGTTTTCCAGCAACTTTCTCCTTTCCCAGCAAAAACATGATGTCTTTTAAGTACATCAGTAGTGTTTGTGTACTGTGATGTTTTTGTTTCTAGGATTTCTTTTTTCTGCCTTTTGTTTTTTTGCATGACCTCATAATTTTTCTTTACAAATTCCTTCCTTTTTTTTTTTTTTTATTTGAGAATTACTAGCAAAATATAAGTCCAAATTGGCATGAAAAGCAGGAAACAATTTTTCACCTCATAATTGCCAAGAACATGATTGGTGCTGTGAGCCACGAAAAACAGCTAGGTTGGAGGCTTGTATTCCTATAGCTGCTAAAGGGAGTGAAACAGAAGTTATCCTAATTGTTTTCTATCCGAAATGCTGGTTGGTTTTTTTCCTGTACGGAAGATATTTTACAAAATAAACAATGCAGTGTAAAACATGTGAGTTACAGTGACTTTTAGAAATTAAAATAAGCAGTTTGTTTCACAAGGCATTATACTGTTGCCATTGTTTTCACTGTGATAAGGGGGGGAAAAAATAATTTATATACTTCTATTACCTCCCTTCCAAAGGAGGACTTTTTAGTGTCAGAGTATTATAATATTGTATCTCCTAAAATTACATAAAATTATGGTTTTTATGTCATACATAAAAAATTGTTTTAGAGTAAATAAATAGAAACAATAAATAACTATGCAGATACTTTGCTGTGAGACAGATCTTTTACAGAAACTGTGGAGGTTTTAGCGAATGAGAATTCTTTTTAATGCATCACTAAATTGAATGTCATTCAACCATTTAAATTACAATGTAAGCACTTTTTTTTTTTTTTTTTTTTACTTCAGAAAATATTTTGAAGCAAAATACACTTTCAGTTT
>JANIJG010001179.1:42568-100038 GCA_024611175.1 Megaceryle torquata | reverse complement strand
TTTTTACTTCAGAAAATATTGTGAAGCAAAATACACTTTCAGTTTATCTCCAGAAAATTAGTGTATGGTCCTCAAGTGGTTGTTAGAATTGCAGATGAATATTTTATATAGCATACTAGGCTCCAAATCAATTCATATTTTATGTTGTTTCATTCCTTTAGAAGTGAGGATGTGTTAGTTAAATATTCAGTTACACAGCATTTACTAGCTACTGAATGCACACTTCTGATTCATGTCTTAAAACCACATTTTTTCGGGCTTTGATAGAAATGTTTCACATTCTGTTTCTAGTCTAATTCATTAATAAAATAGTAAAGAGCAAGCACAGCAGTTAAAAACAAAACAGAAATACAACAATTAAATTACTGCTTAGTTTTATGGATTTGAATGTGGGTCTTTAAATTATACATATGTTGGAGCACTGAAGGAACCAGACTTAGTCCTGTTATTTTAAGGCTTTTAAGGAAATGTAGAAAGAGGAAATGATTCAGGCCATATGACGTAATATGTTCTATTTTTATTCTTTACAGTTCAAAGGGGTTATGGTTGTGAAAAGGACATATGCAAAAGCTACAGCTACAATAGGAAATATTTTTCTCATCTGATTTTAGGTTAAATTGTGTTCACGGCACAGTCCTGAGGAAGGACTTTCATCCAGGTCACAAAGTGGCTATTAAGTCTTTGTTGCTCTAGTGCTTACCTTATAATGGAACATCTAAAATGTGTGTGCTGGAGGATATGCTAGATTTTGCCTTTGGTTTTGATTTATCTCTTAAGCATTATTTTGTCATATGCTGTAAACTTTTGGTATTTTGTGTGGTACTGGCTTCTTTCTTATTCTGTCCTTTATTCTCTGATTCTTCCACTGCATTTTCCTGCTGAGAGGTGGAATGTCACTGTGGTTTGTGTTTCAGATTAATGATGAAATCTTTGCTCTCTCATGTGACTCCTATATGAAATAAATTACTCTTGTTTGTTCCAGGTGTAAATTGCTGCCCCCTTCTGTACACAAAACTGTGTACAAGCTGTTGTATGCTGGCATTATGTTTAAGGATGAAAAAAAAGGCTTTTGTTCTGGTTTCAAATAGGTGACTTTGGCAAGTCTGGAACTTCCGATGACTATTTAACAGAGTGCATGTGTAGATTTGTGTGTGTGTGTTTCTAATATTCTTTGGAAAATTAATTGAAGATTTCCTGCTAGTCTTCTCTAGGTATATTCTTAGGAAAAAAATTACAATGGATTTTTTCTAAGGAGAAAGCATGTACTTGTAGATGAACAAAATGGAGCATAAATACATTCTTCTGATGAATTGATACTTACAGGATATGACTGCTAGAGATTTGCTCCAGCAAAGGTATACTCTTCCTAATGGAGACACTGCTTGGAGACCATCACCACTTGTTACTGCTGCCCTGGAAGGAAAGCTTGTTATTCTTGATGGCATTCATCGAATTAACCCTGGCACTCTGGCTGTGCTTCAAAGGTCAGGATGAGAGCACAGATAAGCTGGATGTGCATGATCTGTTTATTGAGAGTGTGCATACTGAGAAATTGGGTTTGTCCTGGTGAATATGACTTTACAACTTCAAGAATACTGTAAAGATCACACTGAGCATTGAAGGTGCATAGAATATGTAATGTTCAGTCTTTACATGCTGTAAAAGCAGAAGCAATTTTTTTGTGTTCTTTGTGAGTTTATAATAATAAAGGATTTTTTTTTCTCTTTGCCAGTATAGAATATAAGTCTGAACTGAAAAATAATCTTGATTTTACACTTATAAAAACTAAATATCAGTAATATTTGCACAATGATTTGAAAATGCAAGATCTCAGAAAATGTTCAAAATCCTTTGAATGCATTCTTCTTCTAAACGAAAGGTGATCATTACAGTTAGATATAAAAGCATAGTTTATATTGATTGCAAAGAGCTCTTTCTAAACACTATTTCATAATTCAGTAATAAATAAACTTTGCAGAAAACAAGTAGTAATAGTAATATGTTAGTAATAATGTATACTGTCAGGTCAAACCTTTCTGCCACTTCATATGCCTGCCTTCTGCAAACTTTAACACCAGCTTTAAAAGCAGGTTATAGCAGATATATTTTCTGCCTTCTTTTATTTTATATATGCAGAAGGGCAGAAGAGAGAATCATAATTGCCCGTGTTTTCCTTTTTAATCAGTTTTGTTTTGCCTTCTGATTTTTCTTCTGACATGTGCATGCATTATATCTTCTCAACTTTTGCACAAAAAAAATAAAAGCTAGGTCTGTGTGTACATGAGTCATTAAAGCCAACTGCAATATAAGTATTTTATTCAAGTCTAACAGAATGGTTGTTTGATACCATTTATGCACACTATACTGGTAAGACAATTATTTATTTCATTTTTTCCCTTTTCTTACCATAACAATTTAAACTAAGTTGACTGACTGTGCACTGAAACTGTTTACTTCTGCATATGATTTCAACTCCCCAACTGGATGCATCTTAAATTGGTACAACTTCTTGTTGCTATGATCCTCCTACTATGAGGTAGCTTTTTAAAAAAGCGTTAGTTGGTATTAGTATTTTTTAAAGTAAACAAAAGCTAGATCAGGCTTATTTTTTTCTTTTCAAACAGACTAATCCATGACAGAGAACTGACTCTCTATGATGGCACCAGATTGTTAAGGGAAGATAGATACCAAAACTTAAAAGAAGAATTACAGATCTCTGATGAGAAACTCCAGGAAAGGTAAAGTGTCCATTACAACTATAGAATGCAAACAGCAATTCATCCTGTAAAGGGTTTAATCTTCTTTCTTCTTTGTTCTTAACATCACGCAAAGTGCTTCCCTACTAAATTGATACCTTCTAATCACTAGGAGAAAAAAATTTAAACATCAGTTTCCTCATGAGCTTGTATTCTTTTAGTGGCATGGGAAAATTATATCCTGTTTAGAGTAGTTGAACTAAAAGGAAAACATTCAGTATCCTTTAACAGAAAGAGTTAGCAAGTGAAGAGAAATTCTAAGTACATAAAAACATAGATATAAAGGTATGTAATATTTAATTTTGGAGCATTTTATTGAGTGATGTAAAATAAAGCTAAATGGTAGTTAAATACAAGTTGTTACTTTCTTTTGCCTTATTAACTAGAAAGCTGGTATTAAATTTAAAACTAATATGGGGCAGGAAATCCTAAGGATGGGTTGGGACCCATTATGCTTATTCTTTTTGTTTCTTCACTTCCACTTGTCTGCTAGAAACATTCCAGAGTTAGAAATGTTTTCTAGTCTTCTGAGGCTATACTTGATACATAGTCAAACGCTGCTGACCTGTTTTAGTTAGTGGGAGAGATATTGGTGAGTGGATGTCAAAGCAACTGCAATCTAATATTCAGTAATATATAAGGAGCTAAACATACTGTGATTTCTTTAAATGGCTGTAGACTCTGAACAGACTTGAATTTCTATGTCTGATGTCTGTGCTGATATTTGCACTGTAGTGTGTGCATGTAGCCAAACTCTGAAGAGGCCTTATTGGTCACTGCAGGGATGCATTCATGATGGACCACCCCATTTCTCTCAGTTGTTTCTCTGAATACAGTCTTTCTCTTTGACTTTCTTCATAGTCCACACTTCAGAAAAGCTGTTTTTCTTTTACTGCCTTGTTGGTTTTGTTATTTGGGTCCAAAATATTATCCAAAGACAAAAGAAACTACATTTTAAGTCTTCCATAGCCTTTCTTTCGATTTTTTTTTTTTTGTAGGTATGGTGTAATCTAAGCCTACTTGTTGCAAAATGTGTCCACGCTGCTGAGGCCATATACCCAGCTCGATGGGCATTTCCTGTAATTTGTTTTATTTGAGGGAAGTGTACTGTTTATCAGGATTTGAAGACCAGACTTTGAGAAGAGATTCAGAAGATCTCCAAGAATCCACCTTGACTGGTATCCCCACTACGCACTTGGCTTTGTACTTCAAAACACATCTAGTTGTGTGAGTCTTCTCCCTGCTCTGTGCTCATGGTCTTGTTCAAGGTGCTTTCAGGCTGAATGGCAGTGGCTGTGCTGTTTTGCTTACTGCATGGTACCCTTTGGTTCATGCCAATATACTTCAGAAACATACTCAATTCATCACACGTTCATCTTCAGATGCCCTCCTTCCTACATCAGATCTGTCTCAAAAGAATAGAGCTTTACATCTGGTTTCTATGTATGTCTGCTCGAATTGTGGCTGTTTTGGCAGTGGACTCCCTTAGAACTTGTGTAGGGAGGTTGGACCAGATGACCTCTAGAGGTCCCTCCCAGTTTAAAACATTCTATGATTCTATAATAACCTTCATCATCTGTTAGACCATGAGAACTGTACAAGCTGTCTTCTTTAATGACTATTCTGCAGACCTATCTTCTTACTGTGCCACCTCTGTACACACTTTGCTTCCCTTCAGTATCATCGTGTAACCTTTTGGTTCCGCTGTTCACTGCGAATTGTGCACTGCCTTTGACTACTTTAGAGGCTTTAAAAGCCTTTTTTTTTGCTTTCCTCAGAAAGCCATTTTCCTTCAGACTGCAATGTGCTGCTTTTACCTAATATTTCACAACACAGTGTATTGTGAATTGCTCAGCTTTAAATTACCTGTTTGATCGTGAGCTTTCACCCTCTGATCCATAAATGAAGGACTGTTGTTTTAGACAGGAATACATTTCTGATTAGCACTTGACCATAAAAACAAACAAAGAAACAAACAGAAACCACACTGTGTAGGCATTCTTGCACCTGGAAGCTCTGCGTGACCCTTTAGCTCCATCTTGTTTCCAAGATACAAGACCATCGTGCTGAGAATCCCACCTTCTCCTAGATGAAACGTTCAATCTGGCACTTGTTCAACTTTCTTATGTTCTGACTTATTCAAAAGAAGCCAAGGTCAAGTAGCACAAACATGTATCTGCTTGTTTGGTTTTGGCTATGGGCTTCTTTGGCATCAGTGAACTACCCCTCTGTAGAGAGGGCACTGTTCTTGTCAGCCCTTGAGGAACTGAAGGTATTCCAGGACTTCATTCTGGTTTTGGTCCCTTACATATTCTGAAGACATCACTGTCTTTCACTGACTCCAGGATGCAGCGTCAGTAGTTCCTCTTTAATTCCAGGACTGCATTCCTCCCTGGCACTCATGCTTTTCAGCAGCCGTTACCTGTCACTGCAAGCTTCAGTACCTTCCAGTTTTGCATAATGGCCGTGCAGAATTAGCCCTTCTCTCCAGACACCTTCTCATCAAATGATATCTAAGGCACAGACAGCTGATATAATCAGAGACAAAAAACCCATGATGGCACTAACCATCCCTCATTTGCCTGCAGAAGATTGCCTTGTGGAGATTTTATACAGGATATGTTGTACCTTGAATTTATTAGCAGATTGGCTGGGCAAATTCTTACTTCTAAATCATGATTGGGAAAAACTTTCCATATTGATGAAAAATGTCTCTCTTGCTGTGTCAATGGCTGTGGCTTATGGCCTTAGCTATAGTTCTGATGAAAAGAAAGCTTTAGTTATCCTGATTTAATGGATTTGACTGAAGTAATTTCAGCGTAATTGCTCATTGCCAGGCCTGCAGAATATACACTGCCATTCCCAGCTCTGCTGGGACTGAGTCTGGGATGTTTGATGAGTGACACATTAAGACTACCCTTAGTTTTTCAATAAAGGAGTTCTATAAGCAGAATGGTTTCGAGTTTTATTTAAAGCAGGACATTATTAGGACCTTTTTTTTTTCCTAAATCCCACTCATAAAGCCATGATTCTCATTTATATATTGGAAATCAATATGATACATAGAGTACATACTGAGTTACAAAAGTAACTTTTTATTTTATTAACCTTTTAATTATTCACCTGATCTCATGTACTAACATAATTCTTAGGGGAAGCAGAAGAAGAAGAAAAAACATACTGAGAGGACATCAATGATTCAGTGAAGTACTGCACAGAGTTTTAAATGTCTAAGCAGTCAGGCAAGACCAAATTAAGTAGCTGAAAATAGTAATAAACAGAGCACATATAAGATCAAGAGAAAAGGGAGTATTTCTGAAGGACTAGAATTAGGAAGAAAGAAGCCAAAAGCTTCATTAGGAAATCATTGGATTAGGAGAGGTCATGACCATCTTTAGGATTTCAGAAAATGAGGTAGCTGGAGACTGGAAGGCAGCTGTGATAGAGAAGAACTGATACCTTACTGCCATATGTCAGAAACTGTACACATAATTCTCCCCCTCTGCCCCCACTTTGGGTCAGCTTTGCTGCACACTGAGTGTTCTTGTCTGTAGTGACTTTTTGTAGTATAGTTTGCAGTTTCTGTCTTCTGTGCTACTTGCAATCGTTCATTAATATAAAATAACTCACTGTTATTCTCCCTACTCACTGTTACTCTTCCCTTAATTTAAGACTCACTAATGGGGTGCCAGATGCTGTTATAGGTTACATAAGTGCAAATATGTCTTTCATCGTGGAAAAGAACAACTGATAATGCTTTTTAGTAGAGTACTTAGTACTTTGTGAATGGAATTTTAAAACAGAATTTCCATTTAAATCTATTTTAGAGGGAAGGAGTACTATTCTTAATCAACGAGCCAAAACTTAAGTGGATTTTTTTTTTTTTTAAGTCTGTGTTTCTTAAAGGATTTCACACACCTTAAGATTTTTCCCATTTCTAAGAAGAGAAAAATCTGAGATATTAATGGAGAAGTTTTAGAGGATCCCCCCTTCAGACAACCAATGTACATTTTGTATTAAGCTTTCATGTTCCAATATGAAAATATTTCAATAGTAAAAAAAATTCAATATATTTTTCAGAGTTTTAGAGCTTACAATTTTAGTGCTTCAATAGTAATACTTCTATGAGTAGCAGAATAGAAAGGAGAATACTGCGCAATCCATCACTTAATTTCCAACCCTGGTAAATCGAGGGGTTTTTTTAAATAAAGTGGTGGTATTTCAGGGTATTTTGGATCACACTGTGGTCTAAAGGAATCACATGCCTTACACAGTAGACAATATGAACGTGCATAAGCTGTGGCAGTGTTATTAGCAGCGCTGGACAGAGAGGAATGTATTGCTTGATTTTCAGATTGTTTTCAAGTTTTTCAGGTTAAAAACATTATTATTCCTAAGTTATATTTTTTGGACAACTTCATTTAAGAGTTTTATTACCTTTGTAAAAGCTAATAATATATATTCTTACTTTAAAAGATGTTAGTTTTTGTCAGTGAGTTATACATTCACTAATCTTCTGTTACATTTCTACATCTGTCATGCCAACTAGCATTTTTCTGTGGAGAACTTCAGACTGATGGGTGCAATAGCTCTGCCAGGACTGATAAGTGCAAGCAGTACATTTGCCCTTGTGAGATTTTGTAATACTCTTGGCCTGCTGGAAGCCGATAAGCTACAGGTAGCTAGCAGTGGGCACAGGGTACTTTTTCCTCCATTCTCTTTTGTGCCAGTTTGGCTGTGGAGTTAACAAACAGCCACAGTAAGATGGTATTTCACTCCTTTGAGGAAACGAAGTACTTTTGTTTCTGAGTTTGTGGAAAAGGAGAAAAACAAATAAAGCTGCCCTTGGGAAAGCAACAGATGGTCCTTAAAGATCTTTTACACAGAAGGAAATTATAGCTGCTGATTTCTTATTCATTTAATGACTGTATGATTCATTTTCCTGAACAGGTTCAGAGATTAAGAGACAGTGTGTTCAAGTACTGTGCATACCCGAGATTTCTGCACAGAATTTCTTCTCTAATCATCCATTACTTCACTGGAACAGATACTGTAGAGGTAGTACACAACCTTTACAGGATGAGCAGTGAAGTATTGGTTTATCTTATGATTTTAAGCTGTGTGGGTGGATATCCCACCCTTAACACATGGACACACACATGGAAATGATGAATCCTTGGTGTGGTGAGCAGAAAGGCAGCTACTATAGGAAAATATAGAACTAGGTATATAATACGATTGTTCAAAAGCTAAAAGAAGTCACTCATAATGCATGGGTGGTTTTAATGCCCTGTAGACAGTAAATTATGTTCCATGCGATTAGCTTGAAAGGGAACACTCAGTAGATGAGACAAATATAAACTGTGGCAATGAGTGAATATAAGAAGTAATAGAAGTTTTTAATTGCTTACATTTTCTAGGTTTTGCTTGTTTTTTTTTATTTTTGTTGGCTTTTTTTTTTTTTTAGCTTAGTGAATTTTCAGATTCACTGTTAATTTTAGACTGTGTTGAAATTTAAGAAAAGCAGCAAGAAAACAACAATAGGTCATTGTGGTCCTAGTATTATAACAATTCCAAACTCATAAAATAAATGTGGTAGAAAATGAGATTTATTAAATCATGATACAGGAAGAGACAACCAAATCCAGTTTGGTGTTTTGTTTTTTTGAGAAGCTTCAATTGCTCGGAACCATGTGTTAATAACAAGACAATCTTTCCCTAAAATCACCCTGAACAGACTGTGTTCTACTTTTCCTCTTAAGAACACGGGCAGTAATCCTTGGATGGAATTAAACACTGATGTCAAAAGAAGGACACACATATTATTCAGAGAGCACTCTATTACCTGTGTTGTCAGTAAACATTTAATAGAGAGAAGGGTAGAGACTCTTTGTATTAATCAACTAACACCAAATCTTCTCACTGTGTTTGAGGCTCTTTAAGAAGTGTCAAGTTTTTAACAAGATACACTTACTTGGCCTTCATCTGCAGAGAACTCAAGACGTCAAGAATTTCTTTTTATAAAATATAGCTCCATGTAGGAGCTCTGTGTTGTATCCTTTTAGAGGCTTGATCTGTAATATGATGGAAAAACTTTGAAACTCTTCAGTTGTGCTGATGGAAGCTGGGAACTTGCAGAGCATTGCAGCATTGAGTCATTTGTGGCATTTGTTTTAATAATACACTTAGCTTGACATTTTCAACATTGCAAACATCAGTCCAAACAATAGCCTTTTGAAGTAGCCAAATAGTTTTATTCATGTTTACAAACTGGAAACCTACAGCAGTGATGTTGTGGTACGTCCAAGTCTACAGAGTTTGTCAGTGACCTTGAGTGATAGCACCAAGTTAGCTTGCTCTGTCTTTGCATCTTCTCTCCTCCCACTTTTCCCCATGCCCCCCCCCAAGCTGTCCCTACCATGGCCTTTGAGTTAGCCAGTGATGTGAATGTGGTACAAGAGAAATATGTTCTGTTTGCTAGGGAAAGCTGACTGTTTCTTTTGTTCTCTTACGGTATTGCAGAAGAACCAGAGCTGGTCCTTCGAATTGGATGGATTTCTGGAGGAGGGTTGTTTCCCTTCTTAGTAATGGGGGGGGGAGATGAGTCTGGAAGGATATGTATTTATCCTATCTAGGAAATGTTTTCTTCTATAATAAGGTTGGGTAATGTTCCATGACCTTCTTTTATGCTTAGTGACAGTGACATTCCTATTGGTTCCTCTTTCATGTGATGTTTTCAGACATCTATTTCTATTTTTATCAATCAGGAAGTAGCTTCTAGGCTTATGACTTTCAGCTGAGAATAACTCATGCCACCCTCTGTGTTTGCTTTGATAAAAGAGACTGTTTGCTATAATCGCTCTGTTGTGTCCCAGGTTTATTGTTGTGATGAACAGATAAGGCAACTATGCAGTGGATTTGTTAATTTATGTTAAATGGTCATAGTCTTTCTTCAGCTTTTCTTGCTTATGCCATCATTTGCCTCCTCAGTTTAACCAGGAGGAATACTTGTCACCAAGTGTTCTGATTTCAAACGTAGCTGTTTGTATGGAAATGACATGATGAAAGGCATATCTAGAAATATAAGCTGTCTAAATTTCACTTGCTTTTTCCAAATTAAGGCTTTTTATTTTAATAAGAGTGTTGTGAAATTAATTGTTGAAAACAGGCCCTGCTTGCACAATTTGACTGGCTTTTGTGTCCGATTTATTACACTTTTTATTTCTCCTGCTTCTAGAGATCATGCAATTGTGCTGATTGATGAGTACCAATGAATTCCCAGTCTGAAGAAGTGAAAATATCACATAGATAAAGGAGACAAAAGATGTAAAGAAGTCAAAGATACTAAAAACTAAGGCAGTGGTCTTCTACATGCCCTAACATGTGTATCTGAAAGTTGTATATTTAAGTTTGTGTTGATCACAGTAAGCTCCCATTATCTTTAATGGAATCTAATAGGCATGTGGCTAAGAACCTGCAGTGTGAACTAGAGGACACTGACTGAAGCTAGCAGGTCAATTCCATAAAGATTATAAATAAATAAATAAATAAAAATACCTTTTACAATCATGTACAGTGCATGAGTTGCCACAAGAAGCTGTGGAGACAGATAGGATGGAGAAGTTCAGAAAGGTATTAGAAAGATTTGTGAGTAAACAGATATTAAAGCAAGTAGAGATAGGACCTCCAATATCTTTGTAGATTGTGAGCGCTGGGAGAGGATGAGGGGGACAGACTACTGGTAGTGGCTAGGCTTATGTGCTTTCCCCAAGGAGTATCATCAGATTATGTTATCAAAGACAGAACATGGAGCAAGATGATTGAAGCACCCAGCAGGGCATTTCTTAAAGTCTTATAAATCTTAATCTGCTGTTGGAGGGACCTGTCTCCCCATGGTAACTCTAAAATGAGCCAGGAATGAGGTAACTAGTTTGGTCTTTGAAGTATAACTTTCAGGAATATTATGAAGTTAGGCATTTTAATCCCACCCTAAGAGTCTAGGTGACTTTCCAAGAGTCACGAAGAATATCATTAAGGGGAATGTTCCTAAACTCTTACTAAATCCAGCTTTTCATGATATCTAGGCCAGTCTCTACAGTGTCATCCTTTCTGTCAGTCTAACTGAGTAAAAGAAGTTACTCATTACTGCAGCTCCAGTAGATCTTGTTCTCTCCCTGATTTGCCTGTGAGACATCCTGCTTTAACTAAAGCACTTGTAAAAGTCTGCCAGAGGAGTGAGACAGTTCCATTTCAGACATACAGTGCAGTACACTGTAGCTTAGTTACTGGTACTTGTTCATCTTGAGGTATGAAGGTCCTGTTGCAGATGAGGAGACTTGGATACCCTTCTGAGCATAAAAGAACTGTAAATGTATTACATTGCAAGCCACATTATGCAGTCTTTGTCCTTTTTGTTTGTTTTTTAAATAAAGTTGCATTGCAAATGATCCAAATAGACTGTGATACGATTCAGTATGATAATTTAATTCTCTTTTTTCATCTGCTGTAAGAATTAAATTTGATATTCACCGCTTAAGCCAGGTAATGCATTTTAAAACTCTTCTTTTTGCAGGTCTATCTTTCCTATCCATCCTTCTTTCAGAATAGTGGTCTTAGCAGAACCTCCTGTCATTGGAAGTAGTACCCAACAATGGCTGGGGCCAGAGTTTCTGACCCTGTTTCTTTTTCATAATGTTCGATCTTTAAGCAAGAGAGAAGAAATTGAAGTTATTAAAAAACTGGTAAGAACGTTCAATATTTTAGACACTTACTGACTATTGCTTACTGGACATGATTATTTACTACATCAAAAATGTTTTGCTGTTTCAGTGAACATAAATGAGTCTTCATTTTCAAAGTTTATCAAAGCAGCGTTCCTGCTTCTCTTTTAATAATATTGGTATAAATTAACATTCTTATTGTGATATTAAATGATGCTGTAGTAGCAAAATGCTCTTTGTCAAAACTGTATTCCTTTTTGTTTGACATAAAGCAACTGCAGCAGCTGCACGCTTATTGCAACTGGGTGTAGCTGTATATGAAACTTGCCTATCTTGCAGTAAGATTAATCCTGTTTTCCTTTCAAGCAGATTCCAAATGTACCCAGTGTTGCTGTGGAGCAGTTGTTGTCATTAACACACAAGCTTCGGGAGACAAACGACGCCACGGTGAGCCCTTTTCTTTTGGTTTTCTTTTTTTATACATTTACTTTGTCCTACTGTGTCTGTTTGTTTTACCAATGGCTGGGTGAAGCATGCTAAGCTATAGTGTTATTTCAAAGGCTGACTGATTGGAAAATCAGCCTCAGAAAATTATTTCTGACAATTACTGCACCACATACAGTAAACTTTTCTGATTTATGAAGTACATTTTTAGAATCTGCATAAGTAAAACTTTTAGGGAATTGTCAGAATCTCAGAGCAGTCAGGCAGAATAGTACACGTGTTGTTGGTGGGTTTGGATACGTGACTCACAGTGAAACATATTTAGGTGCCTTCTGAATAGATATGGATATAGTTGTGTGTCCAAATATTTTTCAATTACTTTGCTTTAGTCATTGGAGCTTCAGTAGCTGAAATTATTGGGGCTTCTTGGGCAATGGGGACTATCTAGCCATTATGAAATGCCAACGGGCAACAGCAAAGACTCAGAGAAGGGAAAGCTGCAGAACTTCTGGCTGTGCTACTGCTACAGGCAGTTCTATTAAAGCAGTCTTGTCAAGAAAAATAAGTTCTGCTGACACAGTAACCACAGAATTCTTTAAAAAGATACAGTCAAATCATGGTAAAAAGAAAAAGAAATTATTGCTATGGCAACTAAAGCACTGCATGTTTTTAATGTAACTAAAATGTAAAAAAAATACATGGATTCTAGTGGAATCCAGCAGTTTAGCTGGTATGCAAATGTAATCCATTCTCCTAAGTTTTCATGGTTTTAACATGGGTAATAATTTTTATAGTATTACTGTTTAAGAAGCTGAGGGGATGTTATGTTCTTATGATCTTAAAAAAAAAAAAGAAGTAAAAAGGTTGACTTTAGGTACACTTTTGGGACAATGTTGTTGTGATCATCTATTTAACTTCCTACACATGATGTATAAATGTATTGATTTTGACATATTTGGAGACGTGCTATGCCAGAACAGAGCATTACAGAAATACTTTCCAAATATGCAGTTGTCTGTAGCATTGTAAAATCTCTAAATGAAGTGTTGGATGTTGGATGAGAAGTGAGTCACAGGATGCATTGAGGAGGATTCCTGTAGATCAGCAGTGACATGAGACATCTTGGGAGTAGCACACCTGTGAGAAGAGCTGAAATGTGTGCCATAGGTATGTCAGGCTATTTATAGAGTTGCCTAAGTCAGTAAGCCTCTGCCAGAGATTATCCTGACATATTAACCATTGTTTAAAGTGATTTTGTTAACAATAGAAGAATACCTGTAGACTATTCAGCCTGTGGGTGTTGTCTGTGTCATAGCAATTGTTTGCTTGATTTACAGTAGAATCTAGAGACCACAGTCAGGATCCTGTTGAATTAGATGCCTCATAGATATATATTACAAAGATTGGCACTAACCCAATTTTGACTTTATGGTTGTTCAATATAAAATATTAAATAAAATAAAAAAACCCAACAACAAACAGGTAAGAGAAAAGGAGACATTTTGTTCCCAAAACTCTTAACTGCTGGTTGCACATATTCAAAAGAGTTGATACAGCTTTTCCTCTGTGGTCTTGTCTCTATGCTTATTTATTTCAGTGCAGGATCTGATTATCTAGCCTTTAAAATGACTGTGTCCTTAGAGATTGAATTTACCATGGTGGCACAAGGTATGAAATACGCTACCTCAGTTGCTATGCCCAGCTGCCATTCTCCACCAGTGCAGTCCCATAGGCTGTGATTTAGGAGGGTTGCTTACCTGCCAAAACTTAATCTATCGGGGAACCTTTCAGCTGTTTAAGATACTTTTGGAAAGAGACTATAATCTCCCCAGGCAAGAAGGGTTCTGGCTAGAGAGCAGTGATAAGGACAGCACTCTCATCCCTCTCCTTTGCTTCACACATGGTTAAGCAGGTCTTGAAATAATATTTGAAATGCCATTATTTATATCACAGTGACCATAATGCTGGGTGGTAAGCTATGGTGGTTCAGAAGATGCTTCATAATCCTCCATCAATGAAAGCAGGAGGAGCAGCAGTTGTAATCTTTGTAGGTAGCCCAATCTAAATCATTCTTGCTCATTGCTCAGAGCTCTGCTAAAAAGTATTATCCTTTGCTTTCTCAGTATTTGAAAAAAGTTTTGTACCCCTTCAAATAAATGTTTTGGTTTGTTGGGGTTTTTTTCAAATATTAGTACCTATTTGTCAAAACTGCATTTTTCCAGGGGAAAAATTGATGTTAAGATATCTCTTATGCTTAAAAATTATTAAAGGGTTAAAAAAGCTCTGAAATTCATGAACTGTTGCTTTTCTCTATTTTTGTTTTTTTTCCCCTGGGTGGCAAATTTCAGGATTTTTTTTACCAATCAAAACAGCATAATATATTAAGATAATTGTAATGCAGTTAGTAATCATTTACATGAACCAAACCAAAACATTTTGAAATTGCCTAATTAAAATATTTCACTTGACCCGGGCAAAGCATGGCGTGACTTATCAGATCACCCTCATTGTTGTGTGTTTCCTGCTAAAATAAGGAACCTATTTGTATTAAATACCTTCATCCGGTAGATATAATTATAGAATGTTTTCTTTCATAGGCTTTAGATCTCTCTTTAAATACATGGCCACTTGTTTGGGGGTTTTGTTTGCTTGTTTGTTTTTAAAATTGTGCAGTATTTTTTAAGGTCTGCCTTCCCAGGCATTGAATCGGTTTTTGTAGCTCTTTGCTGAATCATGTCCAGTTTTTAGCATTTACTTTAACATGTGGACAACAGACAAGGACACAGTGTTCCAGTAACGGCCTGCCCAGAAGGCGTGTGCAGAGGTGATAAAATCTCCTTACTGCTGCCCAGTGTTGTCTTGTTTTTAAGTCCCAAGAATCCTGCCCGACCCTTTTGCCAGAGCATTACATGTGGAGCTCATATTCAATTTGTGAAGAGCAGATGAGTTTTTAGGACATTGATCCTTTTAGAGTTGCTAACCTCCTTGTTAGTCTTATTATTGTTTATTGTTACTTGTTATATAGAGAATAAAATTCAGTTATCAGCACATTTTTTCTCCCTGTTACTTATTAAGTGAAATCGTAATGCTAATCTTTTGATGACATCATGATTTCCATGGCAGTGAATTAACTGCAACAAATACAGAATTACAAGCTTGCAAATTAAAAAGCACAAGTTCCTGTAAGAGGCAGAAAGCACCTATAAATTACAAGAAAAGTTGAAATAATTCCTTCTGGATTACATTTTTTTCTTGTTCAGGTTAAATCCCTGAGATCCAATCGCAGAGATCAAATAATTAAGCTACCTTGTATTTTTTGACAGGCACAGTCACTGGCTTCATCTTTATCTACTCGACAACTATTGCGAATTTGTCGTCGACTGTCACAACATCCAGATGAAAGCCTTTACTATGCTGTTAACAAAGCCTGCCTTTCCAGGTAGAAGTGCTAGTTTTGGTGGAAGTTCAAGAGATTCTTAGTCAGCTGCTAACATGCAAGAGATGTGTGTTAGTAGATAACACAATTTAGTAGATAACACAATTGCTGTCTTATTCTTTAAAGACTGCCATTTCTTTAGAAGTATGTCTGTGGTATTCTCAAACCTAGGAGGGAAGTAAAATTGACTTCGTACTCTTTTCTCATCTTTGTGAGGATATTTCATTGCATTATATAAATTAGGTCACCATTATCAGCATTACTTCACTGTCTCAAAGCACTCAAAGCAGAGTTATATTAATGTCTAGTGTGATTAGATGTTAGGTGGAGGCTTGGTTTCAGTTCTAAAAGCTGTATCGAGAAAAGTTGTGAGCATCTAGTTGGTTTTCTTTGGGCTTGTTTGTTGTTTGTTTGTCTTCTGAAAGAAAGACAATTGTAATTATCAAAAAGCTTTGGAAAACTCAAAGGGCCTGGTTGTGGACATCTCAGAGCTCGCTCTTTGTCTTTGGAACCCTGAGTGCAAGTGAAACAAGTCAAGAGAAAAGTTATTTCAAAAAACCCCACTGTTTTTATTGTAGGTCTTACTGGCAGTAGAGTGAGGACATTGCATAATTCCACTCCTAATCTATCCTACATTACAACCCCATTACAATATTCAATCTCACTGAAGCCTTTTATAATGAGCAAGCAGCCACAAATGTAGTTTATTGCCTATAGAAGAGGCTCAGTTTCTCTCCTTGGGGATAGGTGAAATGTTGAAGACTGTGAAAGGAATAGACATTCAGGGTTTGGAGGTCAGCTTCATACTGAGTATAGAGCATAGAAAATACCGAAAACTTGCAACATCAACAACAAATCCTTAAAATATAACCTCCCTATTATTTTTCTTCGATTAGATTTTTACCAAGCCTTGCCAGATCAGCTTTACACAAAAATCTGGAGGATTCTGGTATTGAGACAAGTCCCGATGATGTGAAGAAACTGGAGGAAAAGAATTACACATGTAAGCTTCTGCCATCTTTTCTCCTGTTCTTCATGAATGTTACTCAAAGAGTTCAGCATATAAAGCTGTATTAATTATCCTGAAAATTAATGGGAATTATCTCTAGTTATATCCCTTTAACCTAGTACTGTCAGAAAGCAGTGCAGCTCTCGATATGTTGGTACTTTTGTGTTGTCTGCTGTATTCCCAGGAATTTTGTTCTCTATCATCTCAAAATGTTTCTCAGTCTATGATTCATGGCTTGAGGCTTGATTTGACTGCTTTTGCCTTTTTTTTTTTTTTTTTTACACTCACTGATAACTACTCTTTTGTACAATTACAGCCTTGATTTGATCTTAATATTTATCTGTTCTGTTTGGGTATTTTTTATCATCACTTCTTTTTCTCCACTGTTAAGATCAACTTTTTTCTTATTGAGACTCTTGTGAAAGTCTTTCGATATGCTTTCCTTTTATTCCATCACACATTTCTTTCTTAGTTTCCCTTCTTTTTATTCTCTTTAAATTGCTGTGGTTGTTACATGTTACCTTTATCAAGCAGGTCTTTGTTTCTCTACTTCATTCAACTTGAACACATTTGCAGTAGCCTTTGGGCCTACACATAGATTTCTGCTTCTGCCATTTTTCTCCCCTCTGTTTTCTCATTCCTACATGACCCCTGGTCTTCGTGCTAGCTGTGTATCTTTTCATGTCTTCTGTCTGGCAGCACATTTTGAGCAATTTAACATTATCTGTTCACTAAATTTTTCCTTTACTCCAACAGTGTTGGCATCTCTACTGCCATTCTTCTGTATGTTTATTCTCAGTTTTGTGATGTATTTGACTTCTGTGCTCTTGCTATTAGATCTTTGCAGTAGTAAACACATCTTTGGTTTTAATTAATATGGATTCTGTTTTTATAGATTTAATTTGTATAATGTATATAAAAATATATATGCAAATACATATATATTCAATCGGTCTGTTATCTACACTATAATATATATATGCAGCCATCCATGTATTACAATATCTGTATTTGCTGGTTTGTATATATGAAAACTCTTTCTATAAAATAATTGCAACTCTTGCCAATTGTGGGATGCTACCTGCTTACCATTCCTTTTTTTTTTAATCTTGACACATCCCTTGAAGAAAATTCAAAACAACTGAAAACATCTGCTTAGATGTAGGCTATTTTCAGTTCTACACCATACCAGATTAAAAAAATAGTGGCAAAAAAAAGGTACTATTTTTTATTGCACAATATTATTGTTTACACTTAGTTGTGTTTTTACTAAAGACAGAATTCATGGTTCATTTGATCAAAGAAATTTTTCTAGTGTACTTTTTCTCTCAGAGCTGTAGTTGAAGGTTATTTCAATGAGTGGAAAGTTAGCCAGATTTCACCAAAATGTGAAACGTGTCCACATACTCACATAACCCATTTGAGAAAACCACAGTGCTGCTGAAAGGCAAAATCAGCAGTGACTCTGTACTGTTGTGGTGGGTTGGCTCCAGCTCTCAGCTGAGCACCCCCACAGCTGCTCACTCACTCCTCTCCACACCCCATTCCCCAGTGGGACAGGGAGAGGGAACAGGGAGAATGAGAGTGAGAAAACTTGTGGGTTGAGGAAATGTAGCCTAACAATAGTAATGACACTCAAATAATAAAATGAGAGTATGAAGTTAAACCAAGGCACTGGTCACAACTTACAGTTTTTCTTACAGTACTTTTCCCATAAGATCTCCTGTTCATCCTTTATTGCAACAGAATTCTTTGCAATTTTAAAGAGAGTTCAAATTCATGATAATGTAGCTTCTTGTTAATGGATACTCTTTCAAGCATTCTTTTCCTTTAGACAGACATCATTTACTGCAACCTACATCCTTGTTAAAACTTGTAACTTGCAGGTGTTGGGGATTGATTGCATGTCTCCTCAGAGGATGCTGTAAGTAATGCATTTGCTTGTTTCCTGAAAAATGTCTAGGTGAAATAAATAATGGGATGCTGAAGATAGGGTCTGTGATGATGCCAATTTATAACTCAACCGAGAAAATGAAAGTGCCTGATGTTTTGTTTTATGAAAATGCACAAGTAAGTAAAAATCTCTGTCTTCTGAGGTGGAAAAAGTTTATTAAATGTGTACTAATGTGCATGTTCAAACATATTAAATAATATGCTAACTAATTTTTAAGGGTTTATTTTTGAAGTAGCTTCTTTAGGCTATAATTTTTCTTACAGGATTTGATGTTCATTTCAGATGTGTCTTCACCATCCCTTTGTGAAGAAATTGTAACAATCCTGTTGAACATTCATAAAATATTAAGTAACAGCAACAGAACCTGAATTGTATTTAGAATGATTTTAGATGTTGTGTAATGTGATTTATTTCTATTTTTTTATATGGCTGCTGCTGAACTGATCCAGTCTTAGGGCTTACCTTATCAATTCCATTCTGAGACTGGTTTACATGCTTGTCATGTAAAACCTGCCTTTTATTAAAATTAGTACTATATGTTTGTAAAGCAAGGTGAAGAGTAATTAATTATTTCTTAGTTAATTTTTTAAAATTATTATTTAAATTAGTTAGGCTTATTCTTTAGTCATTAGTGTTAATTAGTTTGTAGTAGTGAAGCATTAGAGCAATTAGTGAAGATAAGAAAAGGAAAGGCTTGGTGACTGTGGGGTTTTTGGGGGCTTTTGTTTCTCCCCACCCCATTTCTAGAGGTATGTCTACTGCAGCTTTCTTCTCCATCTAGCATGGAAGCCTCAAACCTGCCAGACAGGGGTATCTTTAGCAAGAGAAATACCCTCTGAGTTACCTCTAGAACATTTTGCCACTGAAAGGCAACAATGACAGCATGATCGTGTGAAATATTTTTCTTTTTAGGGACCTGGTGTGAGTTTGCTTACTTTTCCTTTGCCGTTCTTTTTTCCTTCCTCACTTGCAATTTCTCCACGGAAAGACTATGCTACAAGGGTATCACCTGCTGAAGGTGATGACAGGCTGTGCAAGGGGACCAGATGACAGTCTTCTTCATCTTCCCCACTAATGTTTCATGTGAGATTTTATTCTGTGTTGCCATTTCAGTAAAGTAATTAATTTGGATCTGTTAGAAATTAAATTCTGAGTCTTGCTAGGTTCTTACATTTGCATTGCTTTTTCCACCTTCTTGCTTACAGCTGCAGAAAACTCTACACAACCTGTGTACATCTGTTTTATTCAGACAACATCTGTTAAAAATGCTGCAGAGAACGAACTGCTCTCTATCTGTCCCTGGTAGCTATGCACTCTGCTGAAGGAAATGACCTCCAAACACCTCAGGATAGCTGTTCCTATTTCTAAAAGTATTTTTCTGTATTACTAGTTTGTAGTTTGGTCATTCAAGTGCTATAACTTCATTTAGCAAAACCTGCTGGAGAAGTAATTTGATTTAAGAGTCTAGTGCAATACTCACTCTCCATTATCTAAAAGCTGCAGAAATAAAGAGAAACAGAAGAAAAAAAAATATCTTCAGCTCTTTGCAGTGCTGCACAGTGTCATGAAACACATAGTTTTTGCCTCTGTGTCTTTGGTCGTGAAACATTTCATGTCCCAGTGGAATTTGGCATTGCCGTGGAACATCGCTGTTTGTCCACAGTGAGAGGCACAGGAACAGAAATCATTTTAGGTGATATGGCAAAGGCCACTTTCAGGCCAGGCTTTGGGGAGCATGGATTGATAAAGTTGACATGATACCTATGCGTCTACTTACAAGTCTGTTGTGTTAATAATTAATCTGAAATGTCTGCATGCATCCCTAATACAATGCTAATAGAAGTACTGGGGGAAAAAAAAAAATTTTTCAATAAATAGTACCTCTTGTGGGAAAGCTCTTCAGCAGAGTAACTGTAATGTACACATCTTTGTGGAATTGAGGATTAAAGAACTTGTCATTAGAAGGATGTATTCATGCCTTAAAAATAAAGTGTAAAAAATTTAGTCAGTGTATGTGGTAAAACAGACTTCCTAGAAGTTACGCTGTATCTAGTCAGAGTTATTCTCATCAGTTATAAATTTCCAATGTATATGCATGCCAGAAAATACAGTCATTTGCCTTGAAGTCCCCTCCTTAAATTGTGTATTGAATATTCAGTAGGCTTTTGACATGCCTGGTTAGGATTTTGTGGTATTAAGCTGCATTTACAAGTTTTTCCCCCATCCCCAGCCTCTGTTCTGGAGAGATTTGGAAACCTAAAACCTCTTTCACACAGTTAGAAACTGAGAATTTCTATACTCAGAAATTACAGGCAAGCTACTGATTTTTTTTTTTTTTTTTTTTTTTGGTAAAATCTTGTAGCAGAGATGAGATGATAATGTGAAAAAAAAATGTTTATCTAAAGGCAAGCATGCATTTCTCTAAGTAGGTTGTCTGACCTACTTACAGATGACCTATTTTTACTAGATACAGTAGAGAAATATACAGGAATTTACTGCGAGTAGTCTGCATTGCCACATTATCCTTAAATCCTTTCAGTCCTTTTAAACAAATTATTTGTGAGGTTAACATAAAGTTAAATGATGTACAGTATGTGTTACCTTTTCTGATACTGAATATATGTAAAATACAGCTCAAACACTGTGGCTTCAATTAAGCAGTCTAGTTTAGGAGTTGTAAGATGCATAATAAACACTTTTATTTTTCCTATCATCGTTTTCCCTGAAAAAAAGCTTTGATTAGAATACGAAAGTGTGTTTGTCATGAAGCTAGACCTGGTGTTTACTCTTCAGTAAAATAAACGTGTGTCATTTACATATTCATGTTAGTTGCCTTTTATCCCCTCTGTTTGGTTTCTGTGAAGTACCACCAGGATACATTTTTCTTCCTCCCAGTACAATTGCTGGAAAATTGTCATACGCATATTCATGAAAGTTTTTGCATTCTGGGTGACAAGCATTCAACTAGGCTAAAAGGAAATGCATTAGGAGTGATTATGGAGAATTAAATATATTTAGGGAAATCAGACATCCAGAATCAGTTGGAGCAAAGGAAATGCATAAGGAGAGTTAGTGTTTTAGTTTCATTGTTTTATTCACTGCATAGATTGCCTCTGCTATTATTGGCTGAGAGACACTTGCTATGAAATAAATAGCTGTAACTATAAAGTTCAAAAAATGTTGGCCCCAAATCCTGAAAGTGAAGTTCCTGTTGTACTACTATCCTTAGTGAGTGAATAAACTTCAAAGTATAAAAATAGAGGTGAAAATTGTGATTTTGTTTCTTTAGCACATGATGGTAATGGAAGATATGCTAAAGGATTTTCTGCTGGGAGAACATCTTCTTTTAGTTGGCAATCAGGTGAGTTAAACATTTCTTACAATGCATGGAACAAATTCATTGTTAAATAATGAAATTAAATCTGTTTGGCTTTGCTGACATTGCTTTCATTTGTATTACTGACTATTTCCCCCTTTTTTTATTTATTCTTTATCTGCTAGTGTCCACACGTTTATGGGCACGTATCAGTGGAAAATTTAAATGCCTTAAATGTTTTTTTACATTGCTATCAGAGTAAAAAGTAAAACCATTACTGGTTATATGTAACATCATTACCATTAAAATCTTCAGTTAATGGCTCTGGTTATCCTTCTTGGATACATATCAATCCTCTCCTTTAAAATCTCTAATGGTAGATAAGTGGTGTACACATAGGTATTATCAAAACCTTATTTATTGATGGCAAAGTATTGGTTTACTCTAAAAGAGGCACAGATTCTCTTTATTCTTTGGCTAGAAGCTTTGTAAATGAAGACTTTATTAGTGAGATATTGGAGGTTGTTATGTTCTTTTAGTTGTTCATTGCTGTTTTATGACACCATCTAATAGTTTATAGGCTCCCCAAGATGAGGTATAGGCTGATTTTCTTCAGTTGGATATGTTTTAATGTCTTTGTTCTTCAGAACCATTTGAAACTCTTACGGAACTGTCAGGTGACTTGAACAGAATATACACACTGTCAGTTAGCTCTGGGGAAAAAAAAAAAAGAGCGCTTTTGTTATTACTTTTATATGTTTGAAGTGTTCAGGAAAGGGATAATTCCCAAGCTACCTCATAAAGTAATCTCCCTTTAGTTTAGCTTTCCCCTGGCAGGGATACAGTAATTTTCTAGCGTGTTTCTCTATGTTTTGCAATAGCCTTTGGAAAAAATCTAGCACAAAACACTAATAGTCTAACCTACATGGCAAGTAATATAAAATGGTCATTGTTATTAATGTGCATGTATTAAAATGACAGTGTACAGGTATATACAGTCTCACCTAGTTAGAGTCCTTGATAACTTCCTGGATTTAAGAAGATTTTGTACTTGAAACCTCTGTAGACTTGTGCTGGATGATGCCAGCTTTTCCCCAAAGGTTTCATCTATTCGTAAATAGAAATTAATCGACTTCATAAATGAAATAAAATCTGTTTATTTCATAAACAGGGTTCTCTATACCAGCTTCCAAGCTGGTATTGAAAATGTTACATGGTATAGATCCTGTGACAGCAGGTCCTGCGAGCAATAATAGCAAGAGTGGGCTGCTCCACAGGGAAACGGAGGCAGGGACAGTATCCTTAATGACAAGGTGCACAGTCCTGCAACATCCAAGCGAGATGAGCAGGACTGAGGACAGCAGCCATGGTCACCCAGGTGCCCGGTGACTGGCAGACAGACCGATGTTGATGAGGAAGGTCTGGGGTCAATCTGGGAAGTCAAGTCCAATCCTCAGCAGGTCCAGGCTGGGATCAGCAATGTACAGGGCCAGGCGCAGCATCGCCACAGTGCTTTGGGAAGGAACTGAGGAAAGGGCTTGAGTTTAAATCCAGCTCCCAAGCCGTGGGGGAGGGAAAGAGGTCCCCAGTGAGGCAGCAACACTGTGTCTGAGCTGACCTTCAACACAGGCAAGTAAAACCCTACGTGTCAGGGAAGAGCTTACAGAACCCTGTGGTACACTCAGGGCCCTGACACATTTCATATGTTCTACCAATTTGGCAAAAACATTCTTAAGACTATGAGATTACGATTTTTAGGGTGCAAGTTATTTTCCTAGCAGTGGTGTGCTCATCTTTAATGCGTGCCACATTTTTTCCAAGCTTATGAAACTCTAATTGAAGACAGCATTAAAAGAATTAACTGGGTGAAGTATTGAAACATACTGTTTTAATTTGAGACATCAGCTCAGCTGTACCATCAGGTTGGAAAATTGATTGATTTACTGTGATTGCTCTTTGGCAAATCAGTAATACTCACAGGTTTGGGTTTTTAATTGCTAACATATTTCTGAGTACTTCCGGGTTTTCTCTTTACTAATTTGTTCCACTGTTTTTATATGCAACTAAAGAAAAGGCCAAGTGGCATTTTCTTTTTGAAATACTGGTTTTAAGTGTGAGCACTGTATTTGTCATTCTGCAGTCTTCTAGGACCACAGCAATCATCCTTGATTTCTCAGGGTTGATCACTAACCATTTAGAAATAGCTTGGCTAATTCCTTAAATAAATTACTGTAAATTTCTGCAGCATGTGATGAATCCTATTCAAGTACTTTAAAAGCAACCATATTACATCAATATGCATTGATGCTACATGTACAGATATCTTCCCATTGAAGATATTAAGAGTTTTCATCCCCTTTTTAAAGCAAATAATTAAAAAAATAGGATTTTTCTTGTTCCTTTACTTTAACAGTTCAGTCTGTAATTAGAAGGTAGGGGTTCATGACGGGTACCCCTGTGTACATATACACATATGTCTACTCATGTTTTACATCTGAAATAAATAAATAATCTTTTTGTGTGGAGATATGAAGAGCTGTTCCTTTCTGTTGTACTTGTTGATGAGTGAGTGAATCATGGAAATTCAGTGTAAATAACTGACAATTCAAATACTCTGAACCTGGGTATTTTAAAATATAGAACTAACATCCTATTGAATGCTTGTGTCATTTCTCAGAGATTTAAATGTGTTGGCATATACCTTAGAACACGGTAAGGTCCATCAAAACACTGACTATATAAGTGAGTATTTGTTCAGCTGTGATTCAACGTGCCAGGCTTGACCAATAGTCTTTCTTTTAGAGACTGGATTTGGTTTTGTTTCATTGACTTAATGTGATTTTCCTCTTTTGCCGCTTGTTTTCATAACACATATACACAAAAAACCTCCTGTTAGCTTAAGACCTTTCCCTGTATTTCAGTCTGTTAATGTAGTCTCTTGTGTATATTCTTTTTAGTTGAGCTACCTGATGAGAGTCCTTTTACCAACATTGTTTTCAAGATACAAACTTTGACAGTATTTGAAGTATTAGAAGTGTTCAGCTTCTCAAGTAAACTACTTTGAAACCCACTTCATTCATGTGGGTTCCCTGGAGCTTATATGGCCCAGGATTTCACAGCATAAAGCTGTAACACAAAACACAATTTCATCTAAGTATTTGTTTACAGTGGTTGTTGATTTATTTTGGATGCTGCCTGGACTGTGCTTTCATTTCATATATAAGCAGTCTGGTTTTTGGGTCCTTGTGAATGGGGGTGGGTAGATAATGAGTTTTCAGCTATGAAATAGCTGAAAATTGAAGGAAACACCAATACTTTAAATATGGCTTCTGGTATTGCTTCCCAAATGAGCCTGTACTCGGAGTGTGAATAAGACTATTGGTGACCTTTTAGCATGTCTCAAAGCAGCTATAAAGCAGTTTCTTCCTTGGCTGAGACTAAGCAGCTATTTATTACTCTGAAAGCAACAGACAAACAACAGCAAGAGTCCTCTTTAGTAAAGGTTACTTATTCCAAACTTTGTAGTGACTCTTTATTTGGTCATTTCATGCTGATCTTACAGCTGCTCCCGTTCTACAAGGCAGACTAGACTATTTATTCTTAATACCAAGGAAAAATTTTAGGCTGTATTCTTGTGAAATCTTTCCTGACGGACATTGTGCAGTTCATGAATTGGCTGCTACTTGGTATTTTTTACTGTCTCCTTGAATTTCCTATCTTTGATGAATAGGAAACTATGTTAATAAATAGAATTTGTTTACGTGGAAAAACTTGAAAAATAGTAGTGACTGAAACACTTTCATTTTGTCTTGCAATTTTTAAAGATCACGTAATAACATTTCCCAAATTGTTGCATTTGGAAGTTGTGTAAAAGAGGTGTTGGGTGTTTTCACCTTTATTGGTCATAGGTGAAGACTGGGTAAACAACAACCGTCTTTGAAAATACCAAACAGAAATACTGATAGTTCAAGAGATTTGCGGCTTTCTGGAGAGAGAACGCTCACAAACTTGTCACTTCTGAATTATTTTATAGCCCTGAAATTCTAAAAAGACCCAATCCCATGTTAAACAAAATTGAAGTATTGCATTTGGCATTATTTCGTTGCTGTGATTTACGATGGGCTGTTCAGATAGCTGGTCTTGTAAATAAGAGATTTTGTCATAGCAATGAATCATGAACATTGCTGGTTTTAGGGCACAGTTAGTATACCAGCAGTATTTGATAACAAGTTGTGTTCATTTTGGCTTTTAGAGTTACTTTATTTTCATTCGTTGATAACTCTATATAATAAATTTGAATATAGCACATAAATGTCTCTACAATACACTTCTACTTGAATCTTCTCTGAGTTTTTTAAAATAGCACACATGCAATTTCATGTAGCGGGACAGATGCAGCTTGTACCACGTCCAGGAGTTCTGCCGTGCCTTGAGAACTGCATGGGATCCCTGGCCATGTCTACATTGATGCTTCACTAGCCCTTACACATTCCATCCTGCTATTATGGTAGATTACTTAAGAAGGAAAATTGTAGTTAGTTAGCTAGTTAGTTATTGTTTACTAAGACAACAAATAATATATTTCTTCTCTTCAACAATTATTATTGAGGCTTAATGGATGCTGGAGTTCCACATCTTACTCTGGCATTCCTGTTACTTATGTTTTCTTTCCAACAAGAAACACAAAGCTGATAATCAGTAAGGCTAATCAGAAATGCCATTCAGTTACTGATTAAATTATTCCTGAATGAGGAAGGCATTTAAATGTTGTCCTCTTTCATTTGATGGTGTAGAAATTTGGATTAAACTTCTTGTTCAAAATTTCTCTCCCCCTACTTCCTGATGTACAAGGAAAGCTCTTTGCAAGGCAGTAAAACAAGCCTGTTGCTGAGTAGCTTGCAGTCTGCTTAGATGATGTATAGATAAGGGAAAATCAGGAAGAATGATGAATTCCATAAAGGTCCAAATTTTGTTATAAATCATTTGAAAGAAGACCATGACAGAAGCTCTGGCAATATTTAGTAAAAACATTGATATGAGCCCACAGTAAGTAGACTATCACAAATACATCAATAGAACTTAGAAACATAATGGCCTTTTGGCACACTTGGTAATTTATTTCCCCTATAGTAGAATTTAATTTCATCCTTTCTGCTTCCTTTCTTTTACTGAGATGAACTCTTGGGTTCCCACTAGGAATTTCTTTTATTCTTGAAGAATTTTCTAGGACAAAAGATCAAGCCTTTCTTTGAGATATTTAAAAGAACCTGCTTAAATAGATCTTTCCTTGTAAGATGATATTCTTATTATTTGAAATTGAGTGAAGTGGTTATTGAGAGTGTAATAATACCAGTGACCAGAAAACTTGAAATAGCAAATGCTTGCCATTTTATCTTTTCTAGAAATAAGGGACTTTGTTTTCCTGCTTGAACTTGTATAAAAATGGACAGCTTCCTCTGCAACGCAAGAATGTACCTTGCTAAACTGATTTTTTAATTACTATTATAAACAGGAAGAAACTGAGCTCCAGATGAGCTAAGTTGGTCCAAATACTAAGATACTTTTCTGCCTAAGGAATTCTGTGTGGCAGTTGTGGAAAACCCAGAAAATATTTCTCAGTAACTTGCTACAGTCATAACAGTATGTGCACGTATGAGAACAGGCATGCTCTTTAAATGGGTCTGCTTACAGTACTGATTTCTGCCTTTACAAGTTATCCTTGAGAAACAGAATTAAAAAAGAATCAATAAATTGATTTTTCTTTCAGGTGTTTCTTTCCACAGATTCTTTCTATTACAAATTTTTCATATGCTTCTCTCCATTGAACCTCAGTTGTCTTAATGGAGTCAAGTCCACCTCAACATGATGAACTTCTTTACCATAAGGGTTACAGAGCACTTGAACATACTCCCTAGAGAGATTGTGGAGTCTCCTTCTCTGGAGACTTTCAAGACCTGTCTGGATGCATTTCTGAATGATCTGCTCTAGTTCTGTCCTGCTCTGGCAGGGGGGTTGGACTCCATGATCTTTGGAGGTCCCTTCCAACCCCTAACATTCTGTGATTCTGTGAATTAATACTGTCTCTTCTTATGGTGAGATTTTATTATTTTACCATAATTTTTGCATTCCCCAGATAATAAACTTTTAATTAAATAATGAGAAACTAAACCGAAGAACACTTACTGTTCTGACTGATAAATACACAGGTTGTAGCTGGGGCAAGACTGAAACCACCACTAGTTCTACTCAACTATTTTCTTTTGTTACTAACAAAAGAAGCATAGAAACATAGAAATATCTGGGTTGAAAGGGACCTCTATCCAAGCGAGGTACCAGTGACAGGGACTATTGCATGGGTCCAGGTAGCAACGTCTGGTTTCTGCTGGTGGCACACCTTCTGCAATTCTTACACTGTATTACTCGTATTTCTTCTAAGCTGGGAGTCATGGGCCTGATAACACCTGGAGTATTTGACAGAATTCTGTATAAGTGCTGCTTGTTGCTCTGGTGAAAACAGTATGTTTTTTTATTTATTTAGTAATTTATTTAAAATAGCAGCCTCTGTCAAAATGCAGGCATTCGTGTAAATGTTGTTGTTGGCAGAAGCAGTCAAGCTGTGGGCATGGACGGTGGTTCAGTGCCAGACTCAGTGTTAGAAGCCATACGTTAGCCAAAGTGTTTTCATTTTTTTCATTTTCGTTGTTCAGCCTGAAGTTTCTGTGATGATGATGCTATCAATTTAACTCATGTCTATGAAGTCACAGAAAACTCTGACATGAGGGTTCTCTGTATACTAAAATTTAATGAAAAGTCATGATTGTCATTCATTCCCTAATAATACACTTTTGGAATTAATTATAAAATAACATTTCCTAAGGTGAAAAAGTTATAAACTGCTTTTTTCATCAGTTTCAAAATTCATTTCACTCTTTCACAGTGAAACGGGATGGCTGTGAGCTGAAATGGAAACAGGGCGATTGCAGTGTCTCAGCTGAAGGGCAGCACTGAAGAGCACAACATGACAACCTCTTCAGCTGCTTCAGTATGACCTGCAAATCATTTATAAGAAACTAAAAATGAGGCAGCATGGTTTATATTTTGTTGTTGTTCCAATAGTGGTGGGGTTTTTTTTCTAAGAAGCAAGCTATTAATTTAAAAAACTTGAGTCCAATTCTTTTTGAACTATATTGACTTTATTTGGGCTGTGCAGGAGGGAAATTTGTCCTACTACTGTACTAGCTGCATCCTGAATTGCAAAATGCCTCCTGGGACCTGTAACAACCTTGTTTATATTTGAAACTGCAGTTACTGCTAGAAGATTAAGTCATTTTATCCTTGGTAACAAGTGTTTACAGTGTCGGTTAGGAGAATTTTTAACTAAGGGATTATTTTGCCTTCTAATTGCATAATTTCCTTTTTGTTATTCATTACTGCAGATATTTACTTCCCATTTTTCTATTTCAGTTCTCCCATATGTCTGATGGAATAAAAATTGTCTAATATTTGCTTTCTGAAATATTTTATTCACTTCAGCTGAAACACCAACACAGATGTTCTTTTCTCTCTAATTAGCATATGTTTATGTTTAAATTAAGTGACTGCAATTGTATATATATAAATATAACATACATATATAAATAACATACAGCAAATGTTAACGGCAAACTCATTTGACCTCTGAATGTTACCTTGGGCTGCAATAATTACAAATTATATGAGATTACGTTCTGACTCCAAGTTCAACTGAGTCTTCACAGAATGTCAGGGGCCGGAAGGGACCTTGAAAGATCATCCAGTCCAACCCCCCTGCCAGAGCAGGATCACCTAGACCAGATCACACAGGAACGTGTCCACGTGGGTTTTGAATAACTCCAGAGAAGGAGACCCCACAACCCCCTGGGCAGCCTGTTCCAGTGTCTGTCACCCTCACCGTGAAAAAGTTCCTCCTCATGTTTACATGGAACTTCCTATGCCAGATGTATGTTGATGTGGAAGGTAGTTCTGATTCTTCCTGCTTAAATAGTTGACTGTTAGCTATGTGGGTGTCCAGAAGATCCAGCTTGCTCCTTTGCACTGGGTATAGACTCAGGAAAGGAGGGAGAATTTGTTGCCATTTTTGTCCTTTCTTGTTTCTCAGGTACCAGTAACTCATTTCAGAGGGTTTTTTTTCCAAAATGGGTTAACTTTTTCCACATTTCTTCACCTGAAGAAGTCTACCAGGCATATTATTTATGCCTTGAAGGTCAAGTGAATTTGGAATAAACCCACTTTCTTGACCTTACTTTAATGTGCAGTACTTGAGGAACAAACTCATCCAAGCTCTTTTTGCAGTTTTTTAATGGTGTTGAAGCATCTTCTGAATAGCTTTGGTCTCTTCCTTTCTTTCTATCATGCCTTCTCAATGGAGTAACTGAGACAAAGAGAAGTGGTAACTTGTCATGAAATAGGAATGTGGATGGATGGAATCAAAAAGCTTTGACTTGAACTTTGCTCTAGCTACTGTTGCCAGCCAGGGATTTTATGTGGTACACCACAGCCTCTATGAAGGCACATAATGTACTCTCTGAAGCAGTTCAATCCAGAAGTTGGGCAACGATAACGTGTTTATAATAGCTAAAATCTGGTGGGAATGCCTTTTGGCTTTTGAATAGCTGCATGCACCTTTTAAAAAATGTATCACGTTTTGAAATTGAGGTAGACTTGAAATAAAAGGAGCTGTGCTGCAGTCTGGGGAGATGCACAAATACAAACGAAAAAGGGTCAAGATGTGGTTATGGCACAGCTCCCATTGACTTCACTGTGTTACTTTGGTAACCCTTTCTTTCCCTTCCTCCACAGTGGTCCCCCACCATGCTTGTGTCCTCTGAGCGTTCTCTCAGAATTGAGGTGCACTCCTCTTAATACCTTTGGGATAACAGCATAGATAGAAATATGAAAAAACAGCTACTTGGTCCTCTTTCTACTGGAACAGGAGACGGAGAAAAAAATCTAGCGGTGTGATTTTGTAGGTGGGAAAATACTGTTTTCAGACATAATGTTAAGAGTGCATCACAAACATAAAAACCATATGAGCTTTCCATTAATTCACATGAAAGCCTTTTGCCTTTTTTTTTTTTCTTTTAATTACAGTAATCATTGTGTTTGATATTAAGTACGTTTTACATTGATTCAATATGTTGATCTATTTCTTCGTCTTTGTACTTGCCACCGCTGGCTGGAGTCCCATTCTGCAGCAAATAGGATATGCAGGGGGATTGGTACAGAAACTGTGTGCAGACATCTGCCCAGTCATCTTGAGGTCTCTTAGGAAAAGTAAAGGAAGCTGCTTTCCACATGGATGTTTTGTGCTGGGCATCAAGAGTATTCCCGTTTATTCACCATTTATGATGTGAAGTATCCGACTGCAAGTAGTGGGAAATGTATGGGAATAAAACTGTCCATGTGCACTACTAAAGGATTCTTGCCATATTTCTGGTTATTTCTAATGCAGTTCCTGAAGTTGCTTATTTCCCCCTAGATGGGTATGTTCTTTGAGTTCCTGGAAGAATCTGTCAGCACAATTTCATCCCACTTCAAAGCAATGGAGAATGTTGTTTCCAGTGACAGTTTTCGGAAATTACTGGTTATAGATACTGTGTTGCAGATTCTTACTACACCTATGTGCAATGCTGTAGATTCTTCTGGAGAATCAGATGGAAAAAGGTTCATGAGGATGCGTGTAGCAGAGTGCTAACCTGAGTTGGCTTTCCTGTGTTGGAGTTGAGTCTGCAGCAGAATCTAGGTAGTTCTGTTTTTGTCAGCTCTGTGGTATTTTTTCCTCTGCTCTTGTGGTGAGGACTCTCCTTCAGTGTGCACGTATGTGCATGATTCTCCATTCTCATAAGTGTGGTCAGATGAGAGTCTGTGGTCCCATCTTGAAAAGCTTAAACAGTTTGCAGTTCTGCAGCTGGCAGTGTCCATCTTTCAGCTAGAACTTACAGTTGTGAACTCGCAACTCTAAATGCTCCTCTTCTGTTTCAGTGCCAAGTAAAACAGATTAGTGAGTCTCAAGTTGGTTTAATCTAATCTCTTTAATCTTTATGCGGGTTATATTTATCTGCTTTACTTTACACTGGTGTGGGCTGCTAGATGCATTTGGGCAGTCAGAGTGAGAATCTCAACAGAGGGACGGTGTCTTGTCAAACAGCTTTTGGATGGGATTAAATTGAACTTTTCTTTCTAGTAATTCTTTTTCCTTTGCAATCATTGGCAACCTCACTGTCGTTCTGAGCTCCCAAATATGCAGCTGTGTCCTTGCAGGAGGGATAAGAATTTCTGCATCTGAACTGTCATCTTCTTCTGCATCTACATTAGCATCTTAGAACTAATCAGGAATGTACATTTGGAGGGAGTCTCCTTCCTGCAGTGATATATATCAAGGGACGTTTGACCTGGATTCTCTACACGAATGTGGAGGATTTTCTCCAGCAGTACACCTAATTCATGACCTCTGCTAATTACTTCCATTGGACCAAGCTAGGTCTGGGCTAAAGTACCAGCTCCTGAACCACCTGTACAGGACACACCAGGGTATTAGCCACACCGGATTCCCTTAGTAAATCCACTGTCATCATTCTGCACAGCTTGCTAATGTGGACATCCAGCAATAGGAGAGCTATAGATCAGTTTGATCTCCAACCCAATTCTGATTCCATCTGGGCCTTTTTTGGCAACACCAGTGGAGTGGGATTAGCAAATATTACCAAGGCAATTCTCTAATTCCTTGTGACAGTTGCAGAATGTTTCCTGTGACCACAGAGAATTATCTTTTCACTGCACTTGCTTAAGTGCAAACTTAACTTCTTGCCAGTCACAGCCTTGCAATACCTTTGTGAAATGAAAGGGCTGGATGAAAATGGTGTTAATTAAAAGGATGCATCAATGTCTGATGTAATTCTAGGGGTGCAGTCCTCTTTCTTTTAATTCCTATTAAGCCAGGTAAGTATTTTGCCAAAACCAAACAAAAATATATATATATGTTCAAAATAAAACATATATCATTAAATTGTGTTCATAATTCTTTAATGTCGATTGAAATTGTATTTGCCTATAAAGCAATATGGTGAATATTTTAACAGTTTTGGAAAGCTTATCTTTTCTTTGTAACTCTTAAATGTGTATGTATATATTATGCCTTTATATTATCTTTATTTACTGCAGGGTGTTGGGAAAAACAAGATTGTCGACAGATTCCTCCACCTTTTAAACAGGCCCAGAGAGTATATACAGCTGCATAGGTAAGAATGTGTTACATTTCCATACTTTGTGTTCATAATCTGATTTCCTGCATTTTAAAATTCGTGTTTCAGAAGTTGCATTTGTTCTTACCTCTTGAAAAAAGACTTGTTTTGGTAGGTGGCACATAGACCCCAGGAATGTATCTGGCTCACAGGCAGAGGCAATATGCCAACAGGTTGAGGAGGGGGGACAAGAATCTAGTGGAATCACATTGCTCAGTATAAGAGGAAGCAAAAGTCAGAGTGTACTGATGTTCAAGAAGAGAGTAGTATTTTGCTGTCATTTCTGGAGAGATTTCCCTAAGCATGAAGTACTTATGGGAAAAATGTCAAAGGTGCTTGTTTGAATACATCACTCAGTAGACAAGAAACATTTTACATAAAGGCTTTTTGATTTATTTCTTTGGCACTCCTGATAAGCACGTGTATTTGTTTTCTACCCATAAACATTTGTATTAGGAAATACTATTTTTTTTTATAGTGTAAGCTAAAAAGCAGACTTCAAGACAACAAATCAGTTGAAAACAATTCAAAATCTGAAATCATATCCAATTATCTTAATTGGATATCAATATCAATTCATATCAATTTATGACACGAACTTTAAATCGATAAATTGAAATGAAAATAAAATGAAAGACTGAAAACATTTAGAAGTCTCAGTTTCAATTGAATTGCATCCTTTTTCAGCTTCATTCCTAATCCTTACCTCTCTGTCTTCAACCTCCTGGCTTCATCGCCCTGTCTCTTTCCATAATCACTGTTTTTTAAGTAGTGCTGATAAAATCGTACATCTTTGATATTCTGCCCTTTAACACCACAGACTCTGTAACACTTTGTCTCTCACTTTCTCCACTAGCGTTTTGTCTTCAAATGTCTTGTACTTGTATTCCTGATACTCGGATGGCTCTATCTCACCACTTTTCTAGTGCTGTTTTCTTTTGTACTACTTCTCCTACACTTCCATCACTTCTTTGCAAAATACTTCTTTTGTGACCTGCTGCTTTCAGCTTTGTGTTAACTTTCCTGCCATCTTCCCTGCTTGGAGCAGCTGCCTGCTCCTTCTGGCTAAATACACTAGATTTTTTTGCAAATCCCAGTTACTGCACAAAATACTACAATATTTCTGCCTTTCTTTGGGTCTCTTTGAAAAATTGTTCTCCAGTGAGTTGTGGTCGAGCAGAACAGTGCTTTAAGAGAGAGCTCAGGAGGGTGTTGTATGAGCGTGGTGCTTCGAGTGGTGATGGGGCTATAGAATGTATTAGTTACAGCATGCTAGTTGATTGATGACTAGGGAAAAAAAAGTGCCTTATTTGTCTAGTCAAACTTCTATAAGCTCTGTAAATTACTTCTTATGGTTACAGGATTTTAGAGATAGATTGAAGTAGAAAATGATTAGCAGTCCTATGCAATTCTACAAAATTAATTCCTGAATATAGATAAATCAGAAAATTCAATTTCCTGGGTTGCATTTTGAAGTACTTTCTGAAGAACTCAGCCTGTCTAATAGCTTGGTAAACTTTATAGGGTGTTTAAATGAGGATTACAATTTTGTTAGAGCACATTTTTGCTTTGCAAAACAAAATCAGAGCAAATTTGCAAAGAAAAAGAAAAAAAGTAAACAGCCAACGACAATCCAACAACCCCAAAACTGTTCACTACTAAGCTTTTAGATATTTTGTGGAGAAATGCAGTCAGTAGCTTATGGCATGGCTGTATTTTATTAGAAAATACCCTAGAATGTTCACTTCAGCTTTGAGAGCCCTGGGTGTTTCTGCAGATTTCCTAGCTAGCTACAAGTGTGCCAACAGGAATGTATTTCTATATGTTGTATGTATGGTGCTCATATACCTGAATTGCAGATCCTGACAAATTGAGCGTTAAAAGCATTTATTTTAATTGATTACTTTGTAAAGGAAAGGAATCATTTTAATGCTTTCATAAGGAAAAATGTGGAGGCAATTCCATGACAGATGAAGGTGGACAATCTCTGCCCTTTCAGAAATGTGTTGGACAGATGGTACCTCATTAGTACTTGGAATTTGGGTTGCAGACTCTCTAGTTCCACTTCAGCTGGTCCCTCTAGGAAATGAGTGGGCCCTTGTCAGCGTCATGCCCTAAGGCTTCAATTTTCTAGTGAGATAGTGAATCTTTCAGAAAATGGTTGGTGATGACATCACGAGTCCTTGAAGGTGCCCATATTGACTGTCGCTTCATATAATTAGATATAAAACAATATGAATGCATGTATAATCATACCAGTATGGAATGGGTGTTGCAGCTGAATAGTATCCGTTCTGGAGTAGAGAGATATATCCTTAGTTATAAAATATCCCATTTGGTTGCTGTAATTAAGATGTAGACAGAGAAAAAATTTCTAGAGTAAAAAAAGCTGTTAAAAGAGCTTTAAAATTAATATAATGAAGATACTAGCTTAAATGTAATGTTACATGATAAATAAAAATAGTGATTAAATAATAGACAAAAAATAATTAGACTGAATTTCAGAAGTACAATGATTTTTATATATAATTGCCATATTTCAAAAACTGGTATTCAAGAGCCAAAATGATGAAGATGTTCCAGAAATGTTTACTTCAAATAGCTTGTGAGGTAAATAAGGGGGAGGCACACTGTGGTATAGCACAGTACACTGTATTATGCTGTGTCTGTTATGTAAAAGTCCCTCAACGCTTTTGCCAACAAACCCACACAAAAGAACTAAAAGTGCCATTAAATCTGATTTGGTTTTGGTTGTTAATTCTTTGGTTGGGCTGGGGTTTTTTGTTTGGTGGGTTGTTGTCAGTTTGTTTTTTTGGTTTGTTTGTGTATTTGGGTTTTTTTCACTGTCTTGATGAAACGGTAGAAGGAATTCTGCTGATCTACTACTACATATGTGCAATGACGTTCAAGGAGGGAGTAATTCCCTTAGAGGCAATGAGCAATTACCAGGAGTAATTTTAAAATCTCACATTTTATGTCTTATACTTCGAGATGATGAGAGGAGATAGAAGACAGTAAGAAGAGAGTGCTTTTCCGTAAGCATCCTTTCTGACATCTGTATTTACTTGCTGATTCACATGGGAAGGGTCAGCCTGACCTTAAGGTTTCAATTGTTTATGGAGGTTATAAAGCCTTTTATTTCAACCTTTTTTACAGCACCTCATTGAGAAGTTTTATTTTCTTGAAATTGTTAAATCTCATAAATCATTTTGGGACCATAAACCCGAAAATCTTAACTGGAAGGAAGCTTTGATTAGATTTAATAAGAAAAACATTTAAGAAAAATGCTTGCTTATAAATTATTTTAAAAGTTGACTGCTTCCTCTTTCATAGCTCCTAATATTAGGAGTTGATCAGGACTTGACGGTTTGATGTCTTTTTATGAAAATGGAGAAAGTAGGAAGTTTCCTTCTTTAGCTTTTAAATATAAGGGTCTGTGCCCTTAAATTAGCCATATTAAGTTTTAGTTCTCCATGTGATATCTTTTCTTACAAGTTGAGATAACTGGTTTTCCACTTTCCTAGGCATTAACATATATGCTGAAGCAGTTTGACTTTGTTTTAAATGTGATGTTTCACCACTGTCAGCAGAATACTGCTATAGAAATTCTGGTTGTTATCTGATGATCTTACTATTAATTTAGAAGATACTACTCTACCTTATTCTGTTTTTCCTAAAGTTACATATCCTTTCCAAGAATTCACCTATAATACTGCATCTTCCTGTCAAAGTTACTGTGTTTGTTCCAGTGACTGATGATTGGAAAGTGTGAGATGGGGTTCATTTTAAAACTCTACTACATTTTGTGTTGTGCCTTTCCTAGTTCCCTAATAAATTACAGTAATCTGATGATCTTTTCTTACAAAAATTAACTGAGTTTACATATGTTATCCTTTTCAAAATAAATGTAATTTTACTGTGATCTTTAACAATCGAATTAATGGAGAGGTTTGGGGTAGGCAAATGAGCTTATGGTGTCCCTACAAGCAATACTTACTACAAACTGCCCATTAATCTTTGGATGTTAATTTTCTTTTCCTCTTTTTCAGCACATGTAATCAGTATAAAATCAAATTACCTCTTTCCCCTATTGAGATCATTTAAAACTACCCTTTCAGCTTTATTGACTTCAGATTTTTTAAATTTTAATTTAAAAAGTTGTTTCAGCAGGAATATCTTCCTTTGCCCGAGATATAGGTGAGCACCCGATACTGTAGAATTACAGTGTGCTTGTTCTCAGAATTGCATTTGGTTATCTTCTCTTGTAAAACTATAGGATCACATAAAACAATATAAAGTCTGATATAGCTCTGCCTTTCTGATTTTTAAAAATGAACAACCCAGAAAAGCTGTCTCTGTAGTAAACAAAAAAGCAAGTGTCAAAGCAAGTGCTCTTAAGCTGCACAGGTTTATTAGAGGAACCCGTTGAACACAGTGAAGAAGTGTGTGTTGCATTTTTGTATGTTGGTAGCCACAAAAAAAAAAAGTCTAGGTAATTTTTCCTGATGATTTTGAGTCATGAATATATATGTTTAGAACATTATCTTTTAATGTTGTACAGTGACCTTACAGTGTGTGCTTTATTCTTTATGCAGCTCAGGTTTGGAAATAAATAATAAAGTGCCATAATTTTGTTATGAAGGTGTATGTCGTGAAGCACTGAATGTATTGGCTGGCATATAATCTGTGTCTTTATGGTTCTTTTCTGGTTTTTTTTCACCATTTTCTTAAATACATTTGTAATCAATACAAAGTTGCAATGCAAAGCTTCCTAGAGTTGATGCAAGCGAACGGTCTCTGCAGCGTGGGCTTTTTGTAGGCTGGCTGGCTAACACCTGCAATTTGACAATGGCAGAGCCAGAGAGCTACTTCATTTGTCTTTTTGTAGGAATTGAATTCAGCTTGAAAATCCTGCTGTGGGGGTGTTATAGAGAAACAGCTTAGATTAGAAGACCCCATTGTTTCATTTTCCTGCAAAGCTGAAGTAACAGTTCCTCAGTGAAATGTATTCTTATACACAGTAAGTGGAGCTGTAGGGTGTCATGTTTTATCGCTTATGGATTTTACAGTTAGGGTGAGTGACTTTCTTAAGTTGGTATAGCAAATGATGTGAAAGTGTTGCATCTTGTTTTGAAAGATGGCTCACATATAAGTAATTCTGTAACTTGATTTAAGCTTATAACCTGAATTAAACATATATTTCCCTTTGGCCTTTGTTCTGCCACCCACAGTCACACTGAGTAATGAGTACCTTTGTACTACAAATAATGGCTTGGATTTTAAACAAATATATGTCCTGCTGAGTAATTATAATGGCTTAGTACAAAAAAAAAAAAAGGGGGGGGGGGGGTTTAATTATCAGTGCATAAACATAAATCAAAAAAGACTGTACAGTGTCATTTTAACAGGGAAATGAGACAGCTGGTTGGCTTTTCAGATACTTCATAATTTCCTAAATTCCTAAAGTCAAATCTTGCAATGCAGTGGCTGTATAACAGATCGGATAAATAAATTAATTTGTAAATGTCAGAGTCATGTGGATTCTTTCTTTGTGTTAAGATCACCTACTCTTCATCAGGATAATCCATGAGTGGATTAGCTAACCAATTAACAGCTTCAAATGGCCCTTAGCCTAATGTTTTTTTCAATACTCTTAAAATTAGGTCACAGCAGATGGGTATATTAATGTCTGACTGAAATTTAATTGAGGACATGGATATATCTATGGACATAGGTATTTAGATAGCTATCTCTCAGAAATAAATACCAATTGTTAGAGCATATATTCTGTGTCTCTTGATTTTTTCCTTTCAACTGCCATGAAGTTCCAGTTGGAGAATCAAGAGGAAGGCCAAACCTGAATCTGGTTCAGCTAAGCTTGTTACCATGAACATCAACCCTTGAAACACAAGGTTGCCTTCCACAGATACTTTTCTTACCCTTTCAGCCTCAGTGTAAGCACATACAAAAGCCAAGATAGTATTCTTCAGCACTTGCCAAGGTGGAGTAATTCCAGTGAATATGGATGTTTGTCATGTTAATGGAGGTCCTGACACCGTGTCCTGTATTTGGGCATAAGCCTCCTTGGGGACTCAAGTCTTAAAATAAAGCATTGGAATAGCTTTTGCTTTCCTTAAGTTAGATGATAATGACTAAATTATACAATGGATCAAATTCTCTTTTGGTGTTTACATTTCAGTGTTCTGGGGAGGACAAGTGTCAAAACATACAGTGAATACATTTCATTTCTGAAAAGTTTCTGTCTTCCATGATGGAATAAGAAACCCTGAACAACTCATTGATTGGATTTGTAGAGAGGAGAATTTTAATCTAAACAACAAAATAGCTATCAGATGCAGTTCCTCTCCTCTTGAAGTAATTTTTAGAACTCAGTTATTTAATAGAATTTTGGTAAATCTTCAAAATTGACAAGGAGAGAAGGGATGAATATTCTCTGTGGTTGATGGAAATTTCTCCAGCTGCACCTCATTGTTCTTCCCAGAAAGAAGGCACTGCTGTCAAAGAAGTAGCAGCTCTCACAGACCACTATGTTTAAGTTGGTCTACAGACCTCAGAAAGAGCTGCCTTTAGGGTAAATAATGCACCAGTAGGAAAAAATAAATAAAAGGCAGTGATGTGAGCTAATAAATAAAAAAATAACGTCAAAAGAATTCACTGAACTCCTGCAATAAATTGAGTGGTGCTGTCATAAGAGTTGCTGAGTTCCAGTAGCAGATGCTTTTTTTCTCTTTTCCTCTTTTCCCCCTCTTTTTCTCTTTTTCTTTTTTTCTTTATTTTCATTTCTTTTCCTCCCTTCCTCCCCTTCCCTCCCTCCTTCTTCCTTTCTTTTTCTATGGAAAGATTGCAAAGATGTTTTACTCGATAAAAATAAAAATACATTATTAGGAAAGACATTAGCAAGCTTTTCATGGGTTTTCTTTTACAATCAGGAGAAGACAAATCAGTTCATTTCAGTTAAATGACAGGATATCAGACAGATTTTCTCACTCCCTTCTACAGTCTCACTTCTTCGTGTCAGAACTATTTTGGATGCCAAATGTGATGAAATTAGGACATTTAGATATGCATGTCTTAGAGCCTAGTTAATGTTAGAGTGTAGTTAATATTAAGATGCTAACATTAATAAGTGAATGTGAATTACAGTTTTCAGTTCCTTTCCTGTGGGAGTGAAATTCTACAGTCTAGTGTTTTGAGTGCCAGACATATTTTACATTTAGGAAAATCTGCATACTATATTCAGACTGGGCATATTCTTATTATTTGGTATTTCAGTGCCTTTTCATTTACATAATTCATTACAAAGTGGAAATTTAAGAAGAAAAATAAACTCTAGGAGGCCTATTATTTGTAGCCATTCTTTCCTGTGTTTAAGTCATGTTAGGTTACTGAAGAATAGAAATTAATAACTTCTTATTGTATAGTTTATGATCCTGAAAACAATGTTTGTCTGTACTAACCCAGGCAAAATCATTCTTATATACATGGCTGAATGTAATAGCCTAAGCAAGGACAGGAGTTTTGCATTCACTTATGTGGAATTAATACCTGGCTATATATTTAGCTTCCATAATAGATCGCAAATCCCCTGAAGTACTTCCTTAAAATATTAGGGCTGAATAACAATAAAGTAGAAGAAAGGAGGGAACCAGAGATAAAATAAGAAAAAAACTTAGATTTAGGATGTTAATTATTCTTTCCTTTTTATACCTTCTACATTTTATTCTGATTTATACAATTTAGATATTGGTGCTTAAGTAAACTCTAAACTCTTCTGGTATTTATTTTCCACAAAGATACGGTCAATTCTGTCTTCCCTGAAGAATGACATCATCCTAAGGATTTGTGTGGGCTTCTGGTGATAATAAGCACAAGTTACTGTTCCGTATGAGGGGGTTGCAAGTAATCTCTGCAGAGACAGATGATTAACTAGCTTACCAAAAGTGAAATACACTCTTGTGTGTTACAAGAAAATACCATTTGACATTTGTGTCCTTTCTTCCATTGTCACCTGTGCCCATCCACACCACCAAATGGAGATTGTCCTTTCCTGCCATGCTCTGTTCACTTTCTTCTTTTCATTCTGTGACTGCTAAGTGCAATTTTATGATCTGTAAATCATCCTGTAATGCTTCATCTTCCTTTACCTTATTCATGGCCTGTGCTTTCCTTATATCCTCTTATTTTCTCACCTTTCTATGACTTTAAAGAAATCATAGTTCAGGTTTGACAAATCCTTCCCTTTTTCTCCTTGGATTAATTCCTTAGAACATTTTTCCATGAATGATTTCTGACTAATTAGTAACCTGTAATTGTGTCTTCATATACCTCAGGTTTGGTTTACAGAGTTTAAAATTATTCTACATCTGTGACTGTATAGACATGAATCAGAAATGATAACAGGTAATGGAGGCTGACATATCCAGTCTGAGAATTTAGTCCTTAAATAATCTGTATTCAAGAAAAATGTTGGTTTATTTTTAATTTTTGATCCATTATGGATGTAGGAATGGGTAGACAAGCAGGAGGATAATAGAAGCTTTGTTTTAATGTCCATAGCAGGATTTCTAAGATAATAGATTAATGCTACAGCTTATTTTAGTGGTTTAAAAAATTACACATTGTAAATGAATAGGATATGAATATAACAATTTTCAGGAGTGTTGCTGCTTGTGGCAGGCCGTATTTGGTGGGGTTAAATGAAGTGAAGGTGCTTTGTGACCTTTCACCCCCTGGATTAAAGTTCAGATGAAGTAGCTAAACATTAAAAAACTCTCTTCCCACTCTGTGTGTTCTTTATTCCTGTGCATGGGAAATGCTGGAATAAATCAATCATGAGTTTAAAGCTAAACAAGAAATTATTTGGGGCAGAAATCCTGCTGACAGAGTTTCAAATAAAGGAAATGTGTATGTTATGCTGTCAGTTTGGAACTGTTGTTGGAAGCTGGCCATTTAATAGTTTGCTGCAAACAGTACTGTGTTTGATTTCCTGTACCCATGGAGCTTATCAGAATATTGTTGGTTTTTTACAAGGTGTTACAAAATTAAAGATAGAACTGAGGTGGGTATCAGGAACAGTGAGTCAGCTTAGCTTAAGCAAACAGTTTTGTTATTCAGTGCTGCTGTGAAAGTGAAGAGATTTTTGTTGCAACAAGTCTCACATGCAATGCAAAGGTTACCAACCTTACCAGCGTGTGGGGCTCTCCTGTTGGGTTTTGTCACATGAATAGTCCATCCTTTGAAATACAGGAGGAAAGGGATGGCATTACCTACTTGCTCTAAGATTGAATTGCGTATCCTGTTGCCCATCAAACCGTGGGAGTCATGGGGACCTTCTGTCATCACCCATCTCTGAATTATTTCTTAGCTCATTGGTGCCTCTGAACTTCATAGGAGATGGGCTGGGTGTTACGGATCTTGACAAAGGTTCTGACAACTATTTCAGACAATCAGGAGGGGTTTTCCTTAGGTTCTGGACACAGTTTATCTAGGTAAATCCAGTGTGGTGAGGCCCGTTGCTGGACCTTTCTGAATTGCAAATGTTTTCTAAGTATCTGCCCATTCTGCAGTGGTTGAAATAGATAAAAATAAATTCTCATTACAGATTTTAACTAACACTGTTTTATGTTTGAAGCACAAAAAATCATTTGAGCTATTCAAACACAAATATAATTTCAGAAAGAGTTATTATAATATTAAAGCCTCTGTCGCATCTAAGAGCTTACCCTGTCCACAATACAAAATGTAGCAAGTGCTAGTAAGAATTATTCCATCTGGTATGGTTTAGATAGAACTGAAAATAATTATCTTTTTTAGTATTTTTTTTTTCCTTCTTGGTCATATATGGAGAACAGCAGCTAAAACATCAGTAATTTGACTATGATACTGTAAATTCCCATTTGTTTCTTCTGGGGAGATTCTTCTGTTTGACATGTAAATGACAGTTTAAATGACACGCTTAATTAGAGATAGTGGCAGCAGTAGGCATGTGCCTACATGCAAAAGATACAGATTCACTTTTCAGTGTTTTCTTTTCCAGGGTTTATGAGAAATTGAGAACTATAATGAAAGCTCTGGTAGAGATAGGGATACTCACCTTTGATCACTAAGCTGGCACAGCACTGTTCTCAGTTCAAGTTCTTCAAGAATTCAACAGATAAAAGGAGTTCTTTTTTTCCTTTTAGAAGAAGAGAGCTTTCAGCTTTCCATTTATTAATTTTACACTTAATTGTAAATAAAATTCCTGTCTATTTTTAATTAATACTGTCTGGTTTTTCCACATTTCAGGGATACCACTGTACAGAGCCTTACCCTACAACCTTCTGTTAAAGACGGTCTTATTATATATGAAGATTCACCACTGGTCAGTAGGAACATTTGGATTGTATATTTGAAAATAGTTAAACATGCTGACTTTACAGAATAAGAAAATTCTTTGTGGTTACTTTCACAGCATAGTTGTTGTGTGTGGTAACACTTCATTAACTTTTACGTTGGACACATTTGCACATTTGCTGTGCCAAATGTCAATAAGATGATAGTCTTGGGGGTCTGCACAGAGAAAATTAGTATGGAAAATAATTTAGTATTAACCTGACACATTCTAATTGGTAGAGTGGTATTTTCCTCCCCTCTGGTAGCATCTCCCACGTACCTGCTAAGCTGAATTCCAAACAGCTGTTGCAGCCATTCTTTAGTTCTTTCATCTACATGTCCACCCTCTAGGTGCAAACTGCTTTTGCTCTTCACTGTCAGCACCCCACTTAATTCCCAGTCAGGCTCCTCACTTCCCTCCCTAGCACAGTCCTTTCCATTCCTATCCTGAAGAAACAGAAATACCTTTTTGTCTCACCTACCTCCTCTTCTCTCTGATACAGTTCAGTGATAGCTTATCCCTTCTCTGTCTTGTCTCAGTGCCACTGAGATGTCACTACTACCGACTGAGAAATCAGTAATGCAGTTTCTTGCAGTTTTTTGGGGGGAGTCGTAATATTTTGGTTCTTTTCTAGGTGAAAGCAGTGAAGTTTGGACATATTTTGGTAATTGATGAGGCAGACAAAGCACCAACAAATGTTACCTGTGTCTTAAAAACTTTAGTAGAAAGTGGGGAAATGGTCTTGTCAGATGGAAGGCGAATCGTTGCCAGTAAGTAGCTAGAGAGTGTTTTTATCATTTACAGCACAATGGAAAAAGTACGTGATGCTAAAAGGTTAACAATTAAAGAATTTACAGTTATTTTCTTTAATACTCTTGTAATAGCCGTGAAGGTTTTCTTAAATGAGCATTCTCATTAATTTATCTGAAAAATAAATGAATAAAAAGTAACAAAAACCTCAACAAACTGTAAGTTGACCTCTCTGCTTCTTATTCACCATAAGAAATAAAGATCTAGTTGACCAAATCATGATCTTGGTTATCCCCATCTGCACAGCTGGAGGATATTTTGATCGGATCTAGAATTGAAGATATGATTATATCTAAGGTTAAATTGTTAAGGGTTTCATCTAATCAAATACCGCATATACTTACATTATTTAAATATAACTTGCAGGATGGGAGTGTTTTGTACTTTAATGGAATTTAGTTTATGTGATTTGCAGGAACTAAATGTTTTTCATTATGTTACAATGAAAGACCATGTTTGAAATGCCCGCCTGATGTTAGGAGACACTGTACTTCATGTAATGAGTTTCTTTTTAACAATACTGGGAACAGTGTTTACATATGAGCAGAGCAATCATTCAGTATTCACATGGCACAGCACTTGAGTTTTTCTTATCATTATAAACCAGGCATTTTTTTTAGAGGAGAGAAGATGATTCCCAGACATCATGTGCCACTGGAAACATGCTGCAAGGGAACAAGTGGGACCAGTCTGACTCATTTTGGAGAAACAGAGACTTCATGTGTGACATGATGTGTCTGGCTTCTCACAGATTTTTGTAATAACCAGGAATTTCAGTCCTGTGTTCACAGATCAGATGATGTCAGACCTATATAAAAGCACATTTTATTCATGACTGCTTCAGCATTTTGATTAAATTTGATATAAACAGGACAAGTAGTCCCCACCCCAAGAGCAACGGATGCGTATTTATGTTTTTTAAATTAAACATTTCAATTAAATTTTCAAGAAACAAATTATGAAACTTTAAAATGAAATCTAGCACTCTCATTGAATGACATGCTAAGAAGCTATTGAGCCTTTTTTTGTAAATGTTCTTCTAAGAACATAATTAGGTTAGAAGAATTCTTCTAATCTAATTGTATTAATTTAATTCATTCATAATCACAAAGCTTAAATATACAATTAATAATTTTTTTTTTTTCCAGATCATGCTCATGTAGAGGGGAGAGAAAATGTAATAGTTATTCATCCTGATTTTAGAATGATAGTTCTAGCAAATAGACCTGGATTTCCTTTCTTGGGTAATGACTTTTTTGGCACATTAGGTAAGTAATTAATATTAAATGGTGATATTTAATAGAATTTATTGCTAGAATGACTGTCTTTATTCATTAGATGTCATGAGTAGGAGTTCTAATGCATATTGATGCTTTGTTTCACATAACACACTTGAGGTGAGATTCACCTTAAAGACTAACATGTAAATTTACATATCTTAACAAAAGTGCCTGAACTTGCCCTGAAGTGAACAGCTAGGTTTGGTCATCTCTAGTACAACTATTTCATTTTATGGGATCTGGACAAACACAGCAGACAGACAAAGTCACAGGAATCTTTGTTAATGAGCGTATATTGTATACAGATACAGCAGTAACATGAGCTGTAAGCAGCTTGATACCTGACATCAGTGGTTACCACAACTACTCACCATTTTTTTTCCCACATCAAACAAGCCACATGCCAAGTGCTGTCCTCTTTCGTACAAGAATTGGGAGCTTGATGGATGGTTCTTTTCCTTCCTCTCAGTAGTGGAGGCTACTGTCTCTTTTGGTGTTAGCACTATGCTACCCACTTCTTAATCATCATTAGCCCCTCCATGCACATGGCCGTGTGTAATAGGCCTTGTTAAAATACATATATTTAACAAGATAATGAATTCATCTTAGTTTCATGTAAGGTTGTTCAAATCTTACATGGAACAGCCTCATTTCAGAAAGCTCCTGGTAGGTCCTAAGAATCCTGTGTATCAGCAAAGATTCCACACAGCTTCATCTCACAGCAAAAGCAGGAATTTACTTTGCATAAGGGCAAGTGATGAAGAATTCGTTGGCCTGTATAGTCCAGTGTTAGTCTAAGTTGGCCTTTTCAAGGCTTTGGTAGTGTCACACCAGGGCTACAAGCTGAATAGCCCTCCAGACTCCACTGTGTTGTCTGTGTTAGCTTAGCCATCTACGTGCAGGCACCTTAATGTGTTTTTATTTGTTAGCTTTGACTATAACGCCTATCAGAACGAAATAATAACTTATAAAAGCAGGTGCAAACCCAATTCCATACTGCCTGATAGCTTTTTGTTTTTCATATGTAGCTCCCAGTGAGTAGACATTCCATGTCAATTCTATTGGTTCTGAATTTCACCCAGCTATGTTGCCCCAAGAGTTTTTAGTATAGCCTTTTTCATTACTTAATTTTCCTCCTTACATGACCCTGTAACCAAAATTGATCATCACAGCATTACTGCTTTTGGCCCACATGGCAGAGCCTTGATTGAGGTTTTGCGGTTCTTTGTTGATTCTGTTTCTCAAGCACAGGGGGTCCTTTGCTTTTAATCCAAGCCCCTTTTCAGCAGGATCTGATCACGCTTCTGCAAAGACTGTTAAAGAACTCTTTATGAACAAACTCAGTTTTATAGATTATATCATTCAGAACAATATCATGTAAATATATGGAAAGACTATCTTGCAAATTTCTTACCATACTTCAAGAAAGGCAGAGAGAAAAAATGAATCCACTGTTTCCTCTAGACCTCTCATTTGGGCTTGCATTAGGGCATTCCTGCATATCAAGATTTCCCTGCATCCTGTGGTGTTTTGAAGGTGTTCATCAGTTGATCTCACTCAACCTGTTATTCTTTCTTTAAATCTCTTTTCCTTTTTTTCTTGATTCATTTGAGTTGCGTTTCTTCTTGGAGTTAATTTACCCTGGTGATGATCATCATTAAAATGACAGGAGAGGTCTCTCTGTTTCTGGGAACCTTTATCTTCTACATAGCAAGTTTGTCCTTCACTTTTTTCAAAGTAGTTTCTGTTGTGCTTCAACAAGCAGGTACTCGGCATCCTCTTGAGTCATTACTTTTCCATTTAAGGTGCCATATGAACTTTAAGGGGATGTTGTGGTGCTATTTCCTTGTGAATTACTTAACTGTATGCATTTTTTTGTCTTTTTAGGGGACATTTTTAGTTGCCACGCTGTTGATAATCCCAAACCAGAATCTGAGCTGGCTATGCTTAGACAATATGGTCCTGATGTTCCAGAGGCGATTCTTCAGAAACTGGTGGCTGCTTTTGGAGAACTCAGGAGCTTAGCTGACCAAGGAATTATTAACTATCCCTATTCAACAAGAGAAGTTGTGAATATTGTAAAACATTTGCAGGTACAGTATGTCAGATTTCATAAAAAACTTGAGTACATCACTACTAATTTTTAAAGCTTGAAGGTTTTAGAAAAATATGCCATAATTGTTCATGTGTTTTTATTTAATTCTTATAAGAAGTGTTTCATTTTGAAGGAATCATCATATTCAGATGTTCAGATAGTCCAAGAGTAAGTCTTGCAGATGTACACAGGCAGGTATTTTTTCTATATGTTTATTTATAGATTTTTTAAAAACCCAGGCATCTCTTTTTCTACTATGTGAGAAAAAATCACAAGCTGTGATTGCAATATGCAATGTTCATACTAAACTTCATTGTACAATTCCATATTCAGCATATAATACTTCCAAGATAGTGCATCTGTTCACTTTATGTTAGTATAAAATTTTTTCTTTTAATCATTTCCTGAGGGAAAATAAGTTTCTGACACATAACAGTAATACATCACTGGCAGAGATTTTCTAAGGAAAATCTTCAGTAGATAACAACTTAGCAAACAGGTACTTAGGATCCATGAATGCTTCATACACACATTTGAACTGTAAAATCATGAATTCTGATTTAATGATGAACTCTAAAACAGAAGATTGCATTAGAGCCTGACTTCATAGGATCACAGAATGGTATGGGTTGGAAGGCACCTCTAGAGATCATCGAGTCCAACCCCTCTGCCAAAGCAGGATTACCTAGGGCAGTCAAAACAGGAATACATCTTTATAAAGACTTCTGTCCTTATAAATTGAAGGATAGCTTTTGTCTGAAGTGTTTGACATATAAAGTCTCTTAATGCTCTATGAAATGGCAGTGGTTTTACTCTGTTTTCTTTATAATCATAAAATTGGTAAATTGTTAATTTATAGACTATTTCTTCAATTACTGAACTGTAGATCAAAAAAAAGGTTAGTGGAAATAGTGTAATTATTGCAATTAGAATATAATGTCTTATAAATCACTGACCATGTTTTAACACTGCATAGTGTAGCAAGGTTGCATGATGGTTTTGTGTTTGTGCTTATGAAGATATTCACAAACATTCATCAATGTACAGACATTTAGATCCTGCATCTTAGAATGAATACCTTTAAAAATCTTCAATTCATCTAGATTTCCAGGTAGGATAGAGTTTTGTTCTCTGTGGTCTCTAGGGTGCAACAAGGACTTGAGACAAAGTAAATTGGTACTACTCATATCAATACTATAAAGAAAAAATAATGTTATCTTTATAACTTTGTACTAAGGGTTAACAAAATTTAGACTTAAAAATTGAGGAATCCATCCAAATAAACACACAGGCAAAGTAATTCATTAGGATCCATTGCCAGTTGATGGTATTTGTTTACCAAATTGATAGAACATGTACATGCTGATCTCTAAACACAAAGTTACATTTGAAATGAAAGTGGAAAAAATACAGATTCGAGGAACAGTTGCTGCGCTGCTGAAAAGCTGGTGTTTTAGGGTTTTTGTAAAATTAACTCAATCCTATCTTCACACTCTACTCCTTCCTGTCTTCACACTTTCTGGCTGTTCCTACCTTCCTTCCTAGTTTCTTTCTTTCATCATCTGCCTCCGAGTAACCTGAAGTTGTGTTGTCCTTTGTCACTGACTAGTGTGGAAATATAGGACTTAATTCTTCTTTTTCTTTGCATGTGAACAGCATCTAATTGAAGATTGGAAGAGCTGCTTTGCTAATTGTCTTAAGGGCTCTTACTCTCTGTTTCTGTCTCCATCACTGAACCAGATTATTATGGTCACTTCAAGCTGGACATTGAGCACAGATCAGTGGAAAGTTTCCTGTCTGCTAGGTTTTCACCTCTTTTTGAAGTAAATCATCCAATAAATACGCAAATAAATCTCTAACATGCAGTTTTGATTTCTTCTGTAACATTTGTTTTTAGGATCCTGGTCTCTTTGAAAGGATGCAACATTTTGTTTACTGTAACTTGTTTTTCAATCTGAATAATAAAAAGGCTGGGAGTAGCCAACTGTAAACAATGAATATAAACATAATGGTTATTCCAAAGCAAGAAGCTTTTAGGTCTTCAGGTAGAGAAGAAGGAGGAAGGAGGGAAGTGAGTCAATAAAATTGCTGGTCCTTAGGAAGGAAGGAGGGAAGTTAGTCATGTTGTTAAACAATTTCCCTTACAGCAGTTCCACAGCCCCACTCTCTTTGTACTATTGTGTTGATTTCTTTCACATAATTTCGGAACTTTTTTACTTCTCTAAAAAGGGGTTGGATGTTTTGGCGAAAAAATTACTGTTGATTGTGGTTATCTGAGAGCATTGGGGCTAGTCAGTTAAAAAATATTCTGATTATTGTGCCATCAACATATTAGGCTAATCTCTGCACGCTGATTAATTGTGGTCTCTTCAGTGTAGTTACAAGAGCATCTTTCCATACAGATTATGCAAGTAGGAAACCTGTAGCAATTAGTTGTACTTTTGCCTCTGCATTCAGAGCTAGATTGCCTGTACACAAACCTTTTCTTAAGGAAAGGATTTTTGGTGAAGCTCAAGACACCAAACTAGTTTGAAGACCTGAAACTCTCAGGCATGGGAAAGTTGTCTAATGCAGATGCCTGTTTGTTGTTGCAACTGTTTCTTCCCAGAGACTGTATAGGGAATTTGGGTCTTGCAGCTCTACATTGCATGTATCTAGCCTTTTTATCTTGCTCTTTTTGTCTGCAGTTTTCAGACTGTGTCAAATGTCAGAAGTACTGATTCTAATCGTGGTTTATGAGCAAGCTAAGAATCTCTGCTCTGGCTCCATTGGGTTATCATGTGCTGCCTGTAACTACCAGCATATGTGATGACTTCTGTGCAATCCAGTTTTCATGAGACCTTTTGTATGTTGTTTTGGAGAGTCAAAGGACCTGATGTCCCTGGTAGATGTTAATCAGGCAAGCTACATTAGTCCAGATAAAATGGAAATAGCTTTTTACTAACTCTAGGGAGTTTGGGAAAGCTGAGGTTTTTCGGTTAGGTCTTCTTTCTTGTTTGTAACTGAGGTTACTTTCTAATAGGAGGCACTAGTATAATGGTTTTCAAGCAGTAAATGGCTAAGGTACCTTCTGGCCCTGAAGTCTTCTAATCATCAGGCTTTTTAGGCCTGTTCAGTAAGTTTTTGTTCTAAGATAGTACTTTTTTCTGTTCAGCCTAATCTTGAAAGAAAACTAGTCTTATCAAATGGCAGTTTGTATCCCTTTCTCACCTTGCTGACAAACGCACATCAATAATAACCTTTTACCTTTCTGGCCAACCACAGTGAATCTCAGGCACCAGTTTTCAAAGATAATTAGGCTTCTGCTGGTTTAATCAAAATCAGCAGCTATGTGACAGAGAGGAACAGATTGACATTAGTGTCCCTGTGAATGAAAATGCAGGGGGAGAAATCATCTGTTTTGCTTGGCAGTAGACGATGGCCACTAAAGACACAAGCACTGGTTAATCACTTGGTATGCCCTGTCGCTCGGGATGAGCCAGAGACGTGGTGCTTCTTGCCCTGCTGATAGGACAACAGAGGAGGTAGAGAGAGTTTGCAGCATTGAGTGAAATGGTATCAGGGATACAGGGGGAAGTCAAGGGCACGGAGAAATGAGCAGCAAGGGAGGGCAGGTTGGGCATTTGGGGTAGTTCTGACAGAACAGAATGTGTAGCAAAGTGAGTGGTAGTGAGAACACAAGGTAGAAATCTAAAGCAAAAATTTGAACTCACTACAGTCTGGATAGCAGATAATTCATCACATTTTTTCAGGCTAATGGTAATTGTACAGTAGACCTCAGTGTGTATAGCATATTTTAATTAAGACTCTGTATTTGTACTAGGGAACTACTATTTTGCTGATAGCTTTTAAGCAGACTATAGCAATACATGTAGTCATGGAAAGATGCGTAAAAATATGGATTTTTCACCAAGCTGAATTTTGTCACAACTCCATATCAAATAAAGCATAAGATATATATATAAATAAAAATTTGCTCAAAACAAATCCTATGTTACTTACTATTTTAAGGAATAGCCAAGAATTTAAGCTGTGAAAATACTCTAAGATACACACAGGGGTGTTACTTGTAAGGGGAAGATTCAATGAGTGAGAACCAGACAGACTGATGAAAGATCAATATTTTCTCCAGTAATCTGGTTTTAAAAATCAATAGAAATGAAATGAATTTTTTTTCAAATGTTCAACTCAAACATTCAACCTTTTTTTTTTTTTTTTTTTTCCTTCAAATGAACTGGCATTGCCTTTCTTCAATAAGCAGTTGTCCAGGCAGTTATTAAAAAGTGGTTGGATTTACTCAGATTGAAACAAGAGAGTTGTGATTTTTTTTAATAACAGAAGTAGAGTGCCTTTTGATAAGTGGCTTGTGTTCCAACAGGTTTTACTGACAGCAGCGATCAGCTATAGCTCAGGGAATAAAATTTCTGTGATGTCCTGCTGATAAAAAAGGCATGGAACTATTGAAGAAATTCACTGAGGAGAAGGGTATTGATGTCAGAAGTTATGCAATGATTCAAAAAATTGTGCACATACTTAAAGACTACTAGTGAAAAACATATAATATTTGTAGTACTTGACCAAGATTTCTGCAGTATCTACTCCAGGGCAGGTAAAAGAATAGGTCATGAGTGAACAAGAGAGCTTGGTGCCAGTTCATTGGTTGTGCTTTGCAGTGAGAATGAAAAAACACAGAGAAATCAGTATTCATTATCATAAATGTTTTAAAATAATTACTGAAGGAAAGAGTTCAGTTATATAGAGTATGTACAATTTTGGACATGTTTTATTCTTGTTATCAAAAAGAAGACATGCTTGAAAACAGGTTGAGGTCGGGTCCTGCACACTGAGTACTAAATATCTTTATGTGTTTTTAAACTTAACTGTAATAAGTCAGTGGGATTTTTTTTTTTTAATATAGTGTTGACTTTGACTCCAAGGTGCAATTTACATTATAGAAGCCAGTACTTTCACTAGTAAACATTGTCACAAGCATTTTACCTTTATGATACATGTGAAATGTTTATATGTTTTTCAGTTAGAATAGCTGTTGGGAGAAATTTTACTTTTAAAACCTGTCTCGTTCACTAAGGAATGGGCATTGTAACCAGGAGAGCACAGGCTGTAGAGCAACTTTATATTTTTCTACAATAACTTGTATTTAGCTAAACTGTAATAATGTAAAACTTCCAATAGGTTCCTCATAGACAGAAGAAAAGAGCAGAATGTATTTTAGCATGCTTTTATACTAGTACTAGTACTGAAATATTCTGTGGCATGTACACCATGGATTAAAAAAGGTTTTGTGCAAGCTTATTTCTTCTAGCATTGGTACTCCTTTCCACCACAGTAACTAGCTAATTTCAGTATTGTTTGTATCACAAATGTTTTATTTCAGAGATTAGATATTTATTAAGTTGGGAAAGTGGTAAACTCCTGATGTTTGATTAAGTACAGGACAAAACATTTATGAAAATTTGTCTCTGTTTCTTCACAGAAATTTCCAACTGAAGGACTGGCAAATGTTGTTCGAAACGTGTTTGACTTTGACTCCTACAACAGTGAAACGCGTGAAATTCTAATGGGCGTTTTGCACAAATATGGGATACCTATTGGAGCAAAACCAACCAGTGTACAGCTGGCCAAGGAGTAAGAATAACATAAGATATATATTAAGAAGACAGGTGTCTCATGATCAGTTTTTTTTATAATGTGTTATCTTGCTGCTAACTGATTTAAAACCAACCTGGAATACTTGAAGTAAATCCTCCTCTGGTTCAAATTAATATTCCTCCAAATAAGTTACAACAATATAAATTACTTTATGATAGAGTATTTGCTTATTACTAATATTTAATCTTGAATGTCCATGTACATACTGATAGCTTGTATGGTAAAGAGAGATATATTAATAAAGGGAAATACTTGTTTCTTCTCCTGTGTTTTTAATTGAATTGCAACACATTTCTGTCCTGTTATTTATTATATAAATAGGTAGCAAAAAAAATGAAGTTGTCTTCAGTAGTAGTGGGTTTTTGTCTTTGATACTCACAAGACTCTACAAAAAATGCTCTGCAGAATAGGACAATGCATGTAAGCTCTAAGAACCACTTTTGTATGTGTCTGTATATCACTGTTATTCTTTAATTACCAGTTGACATATTACACCATACATTTCTTCAGAGATTAGAATCAAAAAAAGCCTTTTTTTTTCCTTTTTTTTTTAAGAATAAATTAGATCGTGAAAGAGATTTAACTCATTCTTCAATTCACAGATAACAGGCTTAAGTAGTTCATATTGAAAAGCAATTAGAAATCTTACTGTGGCTTTGACTCTAATACATAATTTACTTATGGAGAAACAAATATTTCCCTTTCATGAAGGAAGCTTTATGGATATATGCAAATATATCCATAAATATACGGACATACATATTTTATATTTGCTGAGGAGGGACTGATTCTTATGACATTTTGATATTAGGTATTTGTATGTAGGTTTCTCCTGCTATTATCATATCTAATATCCTACATATAACTATTAAAAGAAGATGGGCAGTGCAATGTCTGTGATGTACCTTTTAATTTGATGACAGAAGAATTACATACCTAGAGAACCAGTACCTGAGCAACTGCAGTGTCTGTCAAATTGAGACTACACACTTGAAACTCTTCATAGTTTTTTTCCTAAAAAGTCACTTTGTAATTTTTGTTTTAAAGAATTATGGTATTTGACATAGGTTTTAAGAAATTTAAAATTTTATGTTATTTTTAAAAGTATTAGATGTGGGTTTACATGGGTGATTGGAGAAGACTCTAGTAATGAGAAGATCAGATATTTAGGAAACATATAAGAAAGAATGTGGTAATTGGGGACTGTTCAGTCTAGAACGGAGAAAGAAGAAAGTTCTAATCATATTGAATTAGGGATAATTACCTGATCATTGCAAATCCATCACTGAGGTTTTACAGGGCAAGTTATGCTGTGACAGACTTACAACACCCCCAGAAGATGCTCATGCTCATCAAAAATGTCACTTGACTAGTATGAGCATATACTCTGTACACTGAAGGCCAAGAGGAGGAGAAACTACAGGAGCAGTTCACATAGAGTTGATAAAAGCAACTTTTTCTTAGATCTCACCATGCAAAACTGGAACTACGCTGACCACCTGGTTCTGATAACCCATCAGTCTTGGTCTCAGTATCTCACTTGCATCCACCACAGCTGGCATTTCAGGTTATCCTACTGCTCCATTCCAAGACAGTCCTGATGTTGGTCATGATATTTAACCCTGTGGAGCTTGTAAGCCACATGTGGATCACCGTGAATTACAGACACATCTTTCAGGAATGCTTTAGACACAATAAATTCTGCCTTGTGGTAAAAGACCATTTAGATGATCTCTCCAAATCGGTTCCAGCCCATAATGCAAGCTTCTGTGATGGACACATTGAGGTAATTGGGTATGGTGTTTGGACCACTGCAGAAAAGCTACTTCCCAAAGCTGCTACATGTTTAGAACTAGACTACTGACCTCCTCTATACTGTTTTCAAGGAATCTGAGAGTAAGACAATGGTACTAATCTAGTCCATCCCACTTCTTTCAGAAAAGATGCAAGTTAATCTAAAACCTTATGGGATTTTTTGGTCATGCTTCATACCTGAAAACATTCAGCGATTGAGTTCTGTAACCTCCCAAGCAACTCAGTCTCATTTCTAAATATCCTTGCCATTAGAAAGTCATCTAAACTAACACATCCAGTCATCTCAATCTTCCCCCTTTCTTAAGGCCTCTGGTTGGTTTTGTTTTTCTTTTATGCTTACTCTCTCCACTTGATTCATGTCCATCTTTAAGCCCTGTGTATGAAACTTGGCAGGTTAGTTTCTGCTAGAGCTGAGTAGAGTAGCATGAGAGTATAGAACAGAGATGTATTTATTTTATGACGCAGTCCCTTTTAAAAACCCCAGTTTTGCTTGCATTTCTTACAGTGTTTGACTCATTCACATTAGTTTTCTAAACCTGAACCTCCAAATGCTTTCTGCAGAACCCTGTGTAGTGCTTAACCCATCTTCACTTTATATAATCAACTTCCTTCATGCTTATGCTTTTCTTACTAAACTATTTTTTTCAAGTAATTTTTCTGACTTGTCAAGAGCACTTTCAGTCACTTGTTTTCCTACCTTCTCATAGACTCTCACTAGCTGGCAGATCTGAAGGTTTGCTAGGTGTGATATCTGCAGTGTCCTGGTGACAACAGCGTACCCCCACAGAGCGTCACTTCTGTGCTACAGTCTTAATTTGCAAGATTTTAAAGACTTGACTAACTAGCATAATAAATTCTCAGTGGTCCTATTAAGTAAGGTGAAAATGAGGATCATCATCCAAACCTCTTCTGCCTGAGAATGTTAGTCACACCTGCAGCAAAATTATTGCTATTGTTAAAAATACAAATCCTATACAATTAAGAAGTTTTGTGATAGAGAAGCATTTCCAGGAAATTCTAGGACAGGAAAATAGCTATACTGAAACAATGACTCCTTTTTACAAGTATTCTCTGGCATGTATTGGCTCAAATAATTTGTGAATTTTTGCAGTAGTTATTTTTCAATAGAAAAATTATTTGTACATGCTAATTCATTTATTTGAAAAATTAGTATCATATATTAGACCCATAAGGTAATGCTTTATTTGGGCTTTTTGTTTCCTTCAGGTTTTTTTTTCCCCAAATACAATGACCATTCTTCAAGGCACTGACATGTTCAGTATTGTCAGGTTCTAACATCATGATATTGTCTGTATCTCCTGGTATCACCTGTTCAATAGTTTCTAATTTTTGTCAGTGATGTGTGTAAAGCAGAAGGCTTTCTGTGATGCTTTGCCAAGACGTAGTGGGTAAAATGGATTACTCATTCTCTTTCTTTATGTATAATTACACTTTATTTTTCTCATTGACATTTGTTATTTCACATTTGGCTGAACTCATGTTAATCTGCCATTTTGGTGCACAGACCATCTGCAATTTCTAGGTAAAACAGCATTCAGCTCTTAATTCTGGCGTTTATCCCTGATAATTATTTTTTTCCACAGGTAATCTATGCTTAATTGTTGGACCTGTCTCATACCATCTGTGTCTCTTGTCTAACCTGTGCATTGCAGGGGTGGAGGAAGGGGGGTGTGCAGCATCAACAGTTCACTCTCAAGGAACAGGAGACAAGACTGTTCTGTATGTCTACTGCTTATATTTTTAGTCAAAAGGTGTATAAATAAAATGCAGAGATCTGGTTGGTAAGGAATTTTCCTGGTGCCGAGCTGTATCTTACTTAAGTCCAAAACAGTTAGATGGGATAGAAATCTCTTCAAAGAGTGACACGGTTTAGGGCAGGATGGCCCCTTAGAGCTATAGCAGCCACTCTCTGTTAACCCCCCTCCCTCCCCAAAGGGGAAGAGAAAGGGAAATGATGGAGAGAGACTTGTGATTAGAAAAGGAAACTGCAACAGTTTGAATGAAAATGAAAATAACAATAATAAAAATAGAATATATACAAATAAATACAAAACCAGTATGGAACCCAACCCCCCCCCATGGTAATTACATCACCATCACCACTGATGCTGTGGAGCAGGCACCAGGGGAGTCCCAGACTGGACCCAACAGCAGATGGGAGCTGTGTTCAGGAGCTGGATTCTGGTACCAGGTTCAGGAACACACCAGCTGGGGCTGAAGACAGAACTTGCCAAGCCAAACAAAGCTGGCAAAGTGGTCCAAGAGGGGAGAAGAGCCTGGGAGCCCCCAAAGAGAGCTATAGACCCTCCAGATCCCTCAGCTTTATATCAAATATGACATCTATGGGCTGGAATCCCTTGCTGATCAGTTTGGGGTCACCTGCTACTCCTGTCCACTCCTCCCTGCAGGTGCAGCCTTTCACTTTCTGCACCCCCCAGTGTGGTTGGTACACAAGATCCAGCAGTGGCCTTG